>JAIPRN010000073.1:26824-144717 GCA_025469175.1 Geopemphigus sp. TES_GeoC_2020
CATTTTTTATAAACGAATATTGAATAGCGAAACGAGCGTAAAACGTTCAAACATTTACGTTTACGCGAATATTACTTATACAAATATTACGCGAGAACTATATGTATATATATATATATAGACGCATTATTTATTATTTACTATTTAAGGAAAACGTCGAATAGGATTTCTTACGAATCTAATATAGTGTACGTGATTTATCTTATTCGCAATCGGAACTAAGCGAAATACAGTTCGCGAATAAAACGTTTTAATTGCGTAAAGCGATTATCAATAATAGTTTCGGAACGACGGAATAAGGAATCAGTTTGTTCAGAAATGACCTTCGACTTTAAACGAGAAATCTCGTACGATAATACGAGCCAATTTTGTAATACGTAAAAGGTCACGTAAATGTTCACGGGTTTCCACCGTAGAGGCGCTTGTTTTATTTCTAAATATAAACAAATAGTCGACGCGTCGATACTACAAACGAAACGATTGAACGATTGTACACGAAGAATTCGTTACTTACGTCGCGCGTTTTCGTACCGACGGTATTCGATTAAGATTAATCGAAACAATATCGGCGGCAATCCATTAATGGTGAACATAACGACCGTCACTCGGTGGTCGGTCGAAACGTTAAATCGTACCGAAAACTAGACGTAATTCCTAAACAATTATAAATTGTCCCTCCTAATCGTACGTCGTATAAATTATCGCGCGCGCGCGTCTTTTTTTACGGATTTGTTGTTTTATTATCTCTAAGAGAGTTGTTTAAACAAAGGAAACGTACGTCAACTTTATTTCGTTTCAACACGCGTACGCGCGCTAACACACACATACGCACGCACGTTTATATAGGGAGCGCATAAAATGTATTCGTTGAAACTGACGCGGTAATGTGTCCCCACCATTTTAAATGGACGGGTAAAGCTTTTCCCCGGACTCCATGCACGAGTATCCTGTGTATGTTCGACCGTACCGTATATGTAGTTAGAAACAGAATATACACGCCGATCTTAGTGTGGCACATATATATATATGTATAAGATCCACCGATGTTCGCGGTCGGTTAAGCGCCACGTGATCAACAAGTGAAACGGAGCGGATAAATAATATTTTAAAATACGGTACCGTACCCGACGGATACTAGCGAGAATCAAATGGTAACGTGCGCGTCGGTATAGAAAATAACTTGTGAAAAGGTAAAACTGATTATATGGACAACAGGTGCGTAACTCCGGGGACTGCCTAGAACAACGAACGCGAAACACGCGACCGTCGCGTAATTATTATCGATCGTAATCGTCCGTCGTTGTAATCGAACGTTATCGTTTATCGATCGACGATTTCGATCGGTCAATTTCCGCGCGAACGTTGTCCCTCATCCCTCCCTCCCCACTACCAACGAACGGTAGTGAAACGATAACGTCGGTGTGAAAAAGAAAGCTCGGTTCGTAAAACGTACGCCGCCGCCGCCGCCGCCGCCGAAAGGAAAACGGCCCGGTTGTATAATTCGCCGGCGCCCGTACGAAAAACATGGAGATTGGACGCGTACATTCGTGTACGTAACGATGACTGGTATTTCGGACGTCCTGCGTGTATATTGTGTGTGTGTGTGTGTGTGTGTGTGCGCGCAACGTGCACGGTTAGTGATTTTTAAAATCAGACCGATCATTATCAAACCCGTGTCCCGGATACTTGGCGCACACGTTCGGACCGGTAATAGTTAATTACCACGCGTATTAATTCGCGTTTCGAAAATAAACCGACGGCCGTACTCCGCTCGTGCGTATATCGTACGTACATATATATATATATATATATTATAACGGGAGTCGAGGACCGGATCGGAGGACGTCGATCGCCGATATACGCCGTATTTATATACGAGATTTATATATACGTATTTATTTACTCCGTCGTAACGGGCTTTTCCGCGACTCGTCCAAACGCTCGCATTTTCCACGCCTACTGTAGAATCGTCAATAATAATAATAGTCTATTACGCGGACGTTTGTATTAACGAACCTGTCGATCGTATTTTATATTTAACGAATACGCTACAAGACGGAACGTAAGGTCGTGCGGGCTTTTGGTCGTCCCGGAATGGAAAAAACACGTCCGCGATTTCGCGTGTACCGGGCTCGGCCCGTGGTTACGCCGCGTTATCGCCGAATTCACGACCACGGGCGCATACGGCGACGACCGTACCGCGGTCGTTTCGAGACGACGGGACGAATACATGGCGGACGCCGCGAAATACGGAATTAATATACGAATTAGGCGACCGATGTGTCCGGTACCGGTAAACCGTAATATATAAAGTACGCGATAGTTGTATTCGATTTCGCCTATACACGTACGTAGTTCGTTGAACAAACGGAGAGAATTCGCGTGAAAGGCTATCGTCGACGGTATCAGGTACCTATTTAGTCGGTGCGCGCCGAGAGGTGATCGTTATTTTTTTACGGCAAATCGATTCGGGAACAACGCGATGTTTACCGTTGAGCCGTCCGTATTCGTTTCGAACGGTTGGATAGCGTCCAATGAACGACCGGCCGTCGGGAGAAACAATAGTTATACGATAATTATCGGTAATTAACGCGGCCGCGTCGTTGAATTCGAATAGAGAGCGGCGGCGATTCGCGCAGCGTACGGTGGCCTGAACCGGCGCTGCGGTGGTGTCCGGTGACCGATTTCTACGGTATATAGTATATGCGGTATACTGTCTATAGAAATCTTTGCGCGCGTTACCTACGACGCCTAGGTAACAGAAATTACGAATGGTCAAATGACGACAGTAATTACACGTTAATAACGGATTTGTACGCGTACGAATCGTTTTAATAATACGATATCGTCGGAAACATAACCGCGGCGCTACGAACAAGAGTTTCAAAATACGCCCGCAATTATAAGTGTTAATTAACGCGGTGGTCGACGCTTTGTATGCGCGTGCGTATATTTAATACAAACGTTTTAGTTAATCGATAGAAACGATAAGGAAATCGAATTTGGATCGACGTGTTTCTACGACTCGATTCTCGAGCCCATATACGTATTGTCGTTTTTATTGCGACCGCGTCGTGTTCGTTTCACGACGTCGGTAAAATATACATTTTCGTACATATTAGCGCGCTACACGCTATTCTACGTGTGCGTAATGCCAAGCACCAACTACCTATCGCAAATACCGTTTCGAATTTTATTATATTTAAGCCGGTATCGTAAATTATACATACCGTCACGATCCGGACAACTATACGTTTTATAGCCGGGTGAAAATTGCGTTTTGTTATTTTGAATTTTGTCGGCAAGTCACGTAAAGTCGTATCGTTTCGCGAATGTATCTGGACGTTAGCGCCGAATAATTTCGCTCGTTTTAAACGGCCGTCGGGCTGCCTGTGTAGTTATACGTTTTTCGCGGAATAAGTACGTACGTAGAAACAAATCGTAAAACGTTTAAAACGTACATTACGCTAAAATCGTAGAATTATCGTAAAAATATCTCGGGAGCCCGAGGTCACGCGTACTATACGAATACCAGGAACGTAATTGATTTCGTGGTTATAAGAATTGATCGATAATTTATACACCGATAGCGTTTAATTGTCCGCGGTATATCGTATTATTTACGCGAAACTAAGGAGGATTACGCTTTTTTTCCGACAACTTAACGTTGCACTACCTGGTTGCGATAAAACTAGCGGTTAATTCGTTTAAACGTCCGTCTCGCGTAGATTTATTAATTCGCGAAGCTTCTCGTTACGCGTGAAATTCAAACGGACGCGATGAAATCGACCCGGGAGTCTCCCGAATTATTTCCCGTATGAATCGTACGTGTTGAACGGACAGTGTTATTCGTTTACGATTTACGCGTAGAGTTCGTTAAAATTCTCGTAAAAATAACTTTTTACCGACGTCACCGCGTCTACGACGTATTTGATTTCGGTCGATTTATATTCGAAAATCCGGAACAAGGTCAGTTTACGTTCGAAATACTTACGAGTTTTGATTGTACGTAGTACGCGTTTAAGCGAATACACTTTTTACAGATCACCGGTACGCTCTACAAATATATTTCGCCGAAATTTTCATTAATAATATAATAGCTATACACGAAAACAAAACAAAAATCTACGATTTCGTTCTGCAGATTCGATGTTTGTTTTCGGTATAAACGATTGTTAATTACTATCAAAATCGAACGGAGGTCGAATGCCGCGATCGGCCGTCAAATATATTAAATATAGGTTTAATAAAGAAGTACGCCCGTCCGTTTGTCTAAACAGCAAAATTATCGAACGCGACCGAACGGAACAATATTTAACCGACCGTATTTATTTCGTCCGTACGCGGTTCGCACTATTGTGTTGTAATAAAGCGCGATTAATTGTAAACGATGTACACTTGGAACTCGAGTAACGAATAATTCGTAATTTAAACGACGAATTCAAAAAGCGCAAATCGTATACAATTCCGCTGTACGCGATACACCGACAATGTTGCGTAAGTATTACGTAAACAAATAGAACATAGCGTCGCGTGTTTGTTCGGTTCGGACGTTTAAGCGAAAATGTCTGTCCGAGCGTTTTAATAAGGAAATCGATTATTTATCGTGTTTTATTTATCGATACGAACGTGTACTATCCGCGTATGTTTATACGTACAAATCGCGAATGTTAATTTATTCCAAATTTTGTTACAGATTCTGTTTTGTACCTTAAACACTCACAAAATCGATATGTCTAAGCTTCTGGGCAGCCAAATCGGTCTCGACGATTTCATATTTGTTCACCGTAAAGGTACGTACCGACCGTATGACTGCGCATTGAATCGTACCGTTGTTTACGCGTCGTTTACGGATTAATTGGGGGGGAGGGGAGGGGAATAACGATTTACTACCGTAGCCGTTGTTTTTCGTAGGCCGACCAAAAGAAATTGAAATCGCCAAAACTAACGAGGCGCTTGGCTTAACCATCACGGACAACGGTTCTGGATATTGTTTCATAAAACGTATTAAAGAAAACAGTATCGTTGACAATATTTCCTATATAAACGTAAGTGCTCTCCTCGGTCGACTTTTGAACGGTACGCGTTCGTTTTTATTATTCGAATTAATAAAAAGCTACCGAGTTGTAATTAATAGACGTTCCTACGCGTCATTTAATTATGATGATTATCGACTCGTTCGAGTACAACGTTGATATAATTTTCGATCGAGACACGGGACAATGTAATAATAATAATACGTGTTACTACTACAGGTGGGTGACCATATTGAAAAGATAGACAATGAAACTATGGTTGGTAGAAGACACTACGAAGTGGCCAAATTGTTGAAAGATATACCGAAAGGATCAGTATTTACGTTGCGTTTAATAGAGCCCCTTAAAGTTGGATTTTGTGCGTCGTTTATAAAGGTATTTTGAAATGTAAGCGAACTAACGCCGAGGTGTTTTCGATTAATTTAGCGAACATCGAGCCAAGAAGTTCGAAGCGCGGGAAAAACGCGTACGGTAATGGCAAGGAAACGTTGCGATTCAAAGCCAACGGCGCGGCTCAGATTCAAAAAGAGGTATAATAACGGGAAACATCGTTTGAACGTCGTGTAAATGAAAAAAAATAATAATAAACGTGTTTTAGAACAACGAGTCGCGGAAAGGTATCGATCAAATCAATCATCTGCTAGAAAACTTGTTGGGCATTAGCGACGTGGAACTCGGTAATTGCGTAAATCTCGTTAATCGATATATACGCGTATACAGTGGCGTACTAATGAGTGATAGGGGGGATAACTTCCCCCCCCCCGAAAATATTTAGGAAAAATCAATTTCTTACGAGACGTATTTTTTTTTTTAGTCGATAATAACGAAAAACTAAAATATTTTTAAACTTCAATACACGTTACAATATAACGTGTTCGTTAAAAATGAATAATCTATTAAAGTTTATAACGTGTCTTGTTTCGTTACGGTTATCCGATTTATTTATTTAAAATTTAAACCCCCCCGCCCGAAATTTAGGTCTAAGTACGCCACTGTGCGTATATATATATAGTTTTTTCGTTGAAACAAACGGATGACGGTATTTTATTCGTTTTATCGGTTTAGCCACACAAATATGGGAGAAAGGAGAAGACAAACTGAATAGTATGGATTTCGCCGAGGCCATTGACAACTCCGACCTAGACGAATTGGGATTCACGGACGACTTTATTATTGAACTATGGGGCGTCATAACGGACGCTCGAGCGGGGCGCTTGAAAAACTAACCGCGAATTTTATCGTTTTCTTCCAGCGTGTTTCCTTTTTTTTTGTATATTTTTACCTCGCGTATGGTCCCGAACGACTAATAATAAAAACGAATTCGTATCACTTCGGCAACGTCTCCGTTTCGCGTACCTGCCACTTACCGACGTATTTATTGTATCGGATACATTATGATGTTACTTAAATCCGTGCGGCTATCGTCGCATTCGGTCACTGCGAACGTAATTGTCATGCTTACCGTTTATAAAATATGTATTCGTCACGCGCGCGACGTCCGTTTCTATACTAAATACCGCAATAGCCGAACGAAACGTACGCATTTATAAAACGTATATTATTTTCGTCTTAAAATTATGTAGCAAATACACGTGTACGAAAAATACGTTTCTCTTCACGGTTTTTCAAATAGGCGTCACGGTCGCCAGTTCTTGACACGACCCTAAATAAATACACGGCGTCTACTTAGTACGCTAACGACGAAAACCGCGAACAAAAGAATAAAAATAGCGCACGAGCACTGCGATCGTCCGCGCGACCTTATTAATGAACGGACGGGGAGAGATGAGGGAGACGTTTTTTTTTTTTTTGAATACGTAAAGTCCAAAGTTTTTGCGTGTCCTTCAACAAGGAACACGTGTACTACGCTCGTTTGTGACGAATTAGTTTATATTCGTTTAAAAAAAGAAAACTATATAGACGATCGATACCTACCCGTATATTACAGTACTTTTAAGTCTTAATTACTACGCGCCTATTATTATCGCGAGTTAACAAATCACAAATAAATAATTACCGGAAAAATAAAACGAAGTTCTAAGATGTTCTAAGAGCTCGCGAAATTAAACTTTTAAACGTTTAACCGTTCGTTTGTACGATTTAAATTGTAACCAATATGGTCGCATATGTATATACATATAACAGAGAACCCGGTAAATTATTTTTCTTAATTGTTTTCTCGTCCCCGAATACATTAGGTTTTCTTCCAACTGGTTTTCTTATAAAAAGACGTATAACATAATTTACAATTATTGGTAAAACGTAAATCTACGATCATTAATCAATTAAAAATGACGACGAATCTAAAGTATTAAGTAATAATACAATTATATAATGTTTTAAATTTATATTTATTGGTACCTTATTCTACAACACTTAAGTATATTGTGTTTATATATTACGCGTTAATTATTAAATAACCAACAATTAATAAAAGAAAAACAAACGTCGACTTTTCGTCGTACGAGTTTTAAATAACACGAAATACAATAGTCGGATTCGTATCATTTCAACGTACTAACAAAATCCAAAGTAATTTTAAACGTTCGCGCGATTTATATTACAATTTACATTTAAATTACAAATATTATTTCGTCACGTTCCGTAAACCGTTATTTTTCTTCACCACGATTATGGTGACCAACATGAACACACCGATCCATCCGGACGCGGATATGAATCCCTTGTAAACCGTGGGGTGTGTTATCGACCAATCCCTGGCTGACAACGCTCTGAACGACTCGGTCGACAGAGTGATCGGTAAAATCCAACCGACCGACCTCAATATCCAGTGCATGCCTTCCAGCGGCCATATCATGCCGCTAAGCATGGCCAGAGGGAAGAAACTACCCAATCCCATGAATGTGGCCGACGTGTCCGTGTTGCAGAATACGGCTACCATGAATCCTAATATCGTAAAGAAAAATACGACGACGTCACGTTCGCGTGTAGAAAATCCGATTTCATTCGGGGTACTTACCGTAACACATCCCGCTAGTCCCCGTCAAAAATAGTAACGATAGCGACCACACCAGACTCCCTACCATCGGATTGTCGAAGAACACGAACAACACCAACATCATCAGACCCGTCTGGACGCTTAAAACGATATATTGGACCACGATATGTGATAACAGCACTTCTGTGACGGTCACGCCTTAAATAATAAAAAATATTCTTGTGGTAATGGTCGATTCAATATAGGCGCGTTGTTTGTACGTAGTTTTGATAATAATTACCGGCGACGAGACTCCTTTCCAACAACCCTCCCATTTTTTCCATCAGTATTGCTCCCACAGTGAACACCATCGGCAAATAGAACTCGAATCTATCAGGCAAATAAACGAGTACGACGTCGTTATTATATTACAATATCGGTATACCCAGCTATGAACCGTTATTTATTTAGCGCGATAATTTCGAAATGTCGTCCGGGCGGTACACAATACGTGTAAATACCGATTAGGCGAACGATATTTCAATGACAATCTTTTCGGTACTACGAAAATTAACTTACAGCGATATGATGGCTGGAGCCGTAAAATGACCGAAACTCGGGTTGTTATTTCCGTAAATTGCGGTTTCCATCTGAATAGGGAAAGGGGCGATTTGATTAATATCCCGAAATATTCCCACCCGCGGTAACCGGTTTAATTAACTACGATTTGTAAATTACCTTGATCGGTATGTCGGCCAACGCGACGGGCCATTTACAGTCCCTGAATACGCTTTCTAAGAAAAGTACATACCTCGAAAGCATATCTCTTCGTAACAGATTACTCACGTATTGGTCTGAAACGACAAAAAAAAATATCATTATTGAAAATGTTTGTTAAAGATGTTATGTCGTAATTATAATAACGTTATAATTACTGGACATGTCTTGCCATATATTGACGTCGCTGATATTTAACATCCTTTCTGTCAAATTTTCGGGCATTTGGATCCGTGCACCCAGTGATTCCGAATAACCTTCTTCGAAATACAATATTCCCCAAACCCTGTTCTTCGTAACAGCAAATTTCGCTTCGTCCAATGAATTGTACTCCACCTGTTTGAAAAATTTACGATAACGTCGTTTTTAATAAGTTATTATGCAATACTTGGCGATAACCAGTTTTACTAACCAAATTATAACTTTTATCTTTCAAATTTTGTAAATATCGACAACTTAATGGTACACTAAAGTTGCAACCACTCGATGGATAATTGCTGCAACTTGACATTCCTGTTTTAAGCTCTTCGTTAACTACTCCCAATTTCAATCCTTGCGGGTCGCGACCAATACAGGTACAAAATAAGTAGCATTGCACAACAGGCAAGATCATTAAGAAACACATAATTCTATAAAAGATATTTAGAAAAAATTACACAAAAACATTTTCAATAAACGTTAAACGTACAACAGTAAATTATACAAAACTAATAAGTTAGTTTAAAAAATAGAGACATTTTTTTATATACTTTTTCAAATTATAAGTACAATTTACTGTCGCTTAAAGTAATATTATTTGTATATAATTATTAGTCAGTACGGGATATTTCTTTTCATCCAATAAAAGTTTTTCATTAATTGCGCTAAAACTCTCATTTTCGAACAAATGTCGTCCGGTTTAATTGGTGGCAATGGTTTTCTATCTGGTACAGGATACGTTTCAATATTCTAAACATAATAATAATAATCGATTTTTAACAAAAGAAGGATCCACAATCATCACTGGAAAGCAATATTTCTTTCGATCGTTATTAATTAAAATAAATTAATATAAATAAATTATTATTTTTACACAATTTTCATCTTCTCTGTCCATAATACTGCTTCTAGTTTGACGTTTACTAAGCTCCAAAAAGGCTTGTTCCAAAGTTGAACAATTATGTTTAATCAGTAGCGAACCAGGAGATTCTTCAGCTAATAACGCGCCATCTCTCATTAATCCAATCTATAATTTTATAATTTTTATACGATATAATCGTGAATACTTAATATAAATCTTTTTTAAATCTAAATTAAAATCGAATATTCGAAAAAAACGTAATTTAAAAAACGATTTATTTTGATCGAATATAAAAAAAAACTTAATAACTTATTTCATTTCGCAATCAATTATTAACTACTAACTGTATGTGCTTGTCTGGCTTCTTCGATGTAATGTGTAGTAATCACGACCGTTTTATTTCCATTCGCCGTCATGTCTAGTAGATGCTGCCAAATACTACGTGAACATCATTTATCACAATATTATGAAAACGTTTGAACAGAAATGAAACTACGCACTTACCTAGCACTTAACACAGGATCTACCCCTACGGTAGGCTCATCTAATATAAGAAGTTGAGGGTCATGGAGCAACGCAACGGCAAAAGACACTCTTCTTTCTTGGCCGCCGCTATATAAATAAATATTGTTTCGTTTTATTATTTGAACGTTATAAGCGTTCTTAATATTACAATAAATAGACGCGATAAAGTAATACGATATTCGTACACGGTCGAACGCACCTTAATCGACTGACAATATTTTTTTCATTCGGGAGTTCTAAAAATTTTAACAATTCGTACGTTCTGGTTTCTATTTGATCATGGCTCATGCCAAATAACCGACCGTAGTAGGTCATTGTTTCTTTAATACTGAATTCTTTATACAAAGCAAGTTCCTGAAAGGGATGTACTTCGTAATTTCATAATTAAATATCTCGTTAAATATTTAAACAAAAATTACTTGAGGCATATAGCCGATGTTGGACTTCGTCCTAGCTTTGACTTGTATATCTCCAGTATCGAGCTGACATCGTCCAACCATGCAACTGAGTAATGTAGTTTTACCACATCCACTGGGCCCGAGAAGACCATAGCTATTTCCCAAAAATAATAGAAAACCCGACTAGTCAATATTTCGTTCGTATAATAATTTAATT
This sequence comes from Geopemphigus sp. TES_GeoC_2020, assembly GCA_025469175.1. NCBI lineage: Eukaryota > Metazoa > Arthropoda > Insecta > Hemiptera > Aphididae > Geopemphigus > Geopemphigus sp. TES_GeoC_2020. Next base: position 37,776 of record JAIPRN010000073.1, read on the forward strand.
ACAAATACCCCGTCGTCATTTTTAGATTATCGAATTAAGTCTAAACCTTAAGTGGAAACGATTTATTTTTACATTCTCAGACAAAGTTTTTAGTATTACTTATCGGATGTTTATTATTACCCGAAAAAATATTGTTAAGATAACGTGTTCTGAGAAAGCGTTAACTTGTTTTAATCGTTATACAAATTACCGTCTAATTATTACAACAAAACAATTTACATTTTGACGTCTTATTTATGTCGTTTTATCGAATATATAAATATGTTGGCGAATTGTACGAGGTTTTTATAGGTTTCCGAGTAATCAGACTCACTTTATTTAGCGTCTTTAGTATGAAACAAAACTAATATAGAAAGCATATACAATTGGCAAAGACATAATGATGCACAGCGTATTTTTATTTTACTATTGCGTCAATGACTCTGGTGTCGTTAAACGATAATCGCCTTTCTCCGACTATGATATAATAGATAGGTTTGTTCAACGCTAATCGTTGATTACTATGTAACGGTTAACAGGAAATTTTTCTTTGCATATCATCTAACAAAAATCTTTTCGTTTATTATCGTCATGAGGTTATTTAAATCGCGATTGTTTATTTATTAAACGATAGAATACTAAATGTGTAAACGATAATTTGTCGGTTTGAATTCGGGAAAATAATGACGGAATACGCTAATTAATATAAACATTTTTCGTTATTTGGGAAATACGTTTAATTTTAATTACGTGTAAAACAATAGAAGTAAATTGGAAAATATGTTCGGTACAAAACGGACAAATTGTTTAGAATACGTGTTAATGATAATTTTACTCACATGGTTCCTTCGGGTACTGTCATGTTGAGACCTCTGAGGACAACACTATATGGGTTGTATCTCTTGTATGCTCCTCTGACCATAATGGCCGCGGGCCTATCGCCTCCGTACTTATCACTTAAAGCCATTCCAGGTAATTCCATGTTTATATATTTTCGAATTTAATCAACTCATTACCTGCAATAAAATTACAATTGCAATTAAAATTTTAACATTACTATCGTAGGAAAAAAATTATCATTAATGTTATGATAATAATATTATAATATTTTCGTCTTCTTTAAACGAAAAAAATGTGAAGATAAAAATATTTTTTATAGTCTGAGCTAATCACGTTTCTTTATTACGTGTCTCGAACGCTTTCTAATAATTAATTTATTAACCGATAGTTAATTATAACCGTTTTAAAAGCTGATCAAAAGAACAATGTGGAATGATGAAAATATGTTATATTTACATTTTCAAGGTTATCCCTTTTTACTTCACTATAGTTCAATTTTAAAAGAACTTTCATTAATAATCCGTTTGACTAACGTATCGACAGTTTGCTGGAAAAAATTTTTTATATTGCCACATACAGATACCTACTAAAACATTCCGATAATTTTAATTCGTTTTTTTATTAAGGATACATTCTTTATAGAATTCAGCAATTTTTTTTTTAGAATTTATTTTGGTATTACAAGTTAAGTTAATAAGAACTCGTGTGCGCGTTATATATATAATATCTACGTAGTTTCAAGTAACGTAATATTATGTAACATACATATTAATATAGGTAATCTCTTTGATTTAATTAAAAATTTCTATATGCACATTCAAGGCTATAATATTATCAAAAAACACGCCCACTAATGGTTTTATATTTATTACTATATAAGAAATCTAATAGTAATTAATAGTAATTATTATAATATTATTATGTAAACGTATACCTGTATTAACCTTCGTTAGACATTTTTAAATTTATTTAATTTTTTACAATTGAATTTACTGTACTTTTAGCGAATGTTATCATGAACGTTAATCTATGATTTATCTTGTAAGTAAATTATTTTTCAAAATAAATTTTATAAAATATTTAATACACAAATATTATATATATATATATTTCTAAAAATTACATAACGCTATACATTATTTTAACACGCGTTACTTAGTAGTGCCATAATATCCTTCAAATATATAGTGTGTTCTATTGAAGATGTGTTTACTCACACTTGTATACTCTATACACTCATTCCTATACAACCATTATATTACATTAACAAACGTAACTAAATTACTAATAAAAAAAATGGTAATTTTAAATTACTTTATTGCAAATGTTATGCTTTATCGACATACGAGTAGTTTAGATAATATATTAATCATTTTATCACGTACCTGAAAACTGTGTTATTCCGGAAATCAGTTTCATTATTAAATATAAATATATATAAACATTATAAATAAACAACGATACAAATAAGTTCATTTGAAAATAAGTTTTTTAAAAATAATTTATAATTGAATTTCTTTATTTTTTAAAATTTGTCAGAAACGGAGACACATACACTTTTATAATTATATCTAACGAAATAATATTTTTATATCGACACTATGGATGGACACATACTTCGTAGATATTAATATCTATGCGTGTCACATACATAATACGTGTATGACGTCATACAGCATTGTGTACAATTTGCCAATCAAACTCAGTCAGTTTGAACATAAATATTTTTAGATTTATATTAGTATATCGCTTCAATATTCTTCAACATTATATACATATACATATAATAGTTTCTTTAAATACTCTTAATAGAAATATAATTTCAAATATGAAAAAGTTTTGAATTTACTTTTATACAAAACGACTCTTTTCTAATGTATTTTACTAATAAAGTATTATAAATTTGCAATATGAAAGGCTATTATAAATTATTAACATCTTTAAGATGAATATTTTCAATTTTCAATTAATTATTTATTAATTAATAAAGGATATAAAATTCTATCAATAAATAATATAAAATTGTATTCCATAAAAATGACTTTAGTTAAAATATTCGAAATTCAGTTCTGAAATAAATTGAACCTTATTTAAATTAAATACGCGATATTGAATAAAACGATTATATTATAAATAATATTGGTCGATATTTATTTACGAAAATCAGAATGTTCTACTACGCGTACTAAACTGAAATATGTTTGTTTTATATTTTTTTGTATTTGATTAATCGAATTTAACATTTCTGAGGTGAAATTAACGAGGAGTTTCAATATATTTTATGAAAATTTGTTACATTTTAGTCTATAAATAAAATAATTCATAAATTAATTTTTAACTTACTCTAACAAATTATTTAACTTAAACATCTATAATAATAATAAAGTATTTACGAAATATTTTAGTTAGCAAATAGCCAAAATTATTGTTATATTATTTCGTTATATTATTTTTTAACGACCAAAAAAATACAAAATAAAAATAAACTATACAATTCTGAATTGTATAATATAATAATAGTTTTAAAATACAGGTTAATAATAAATTATATCTATACTTTCAAATGCAGTTAATATTATGTTTTTTAGTTTTCGTAAATTTCCCCCAAAATAAAATAAAAATAACAATTTTTTAGAACAGCGAAAATACTAAGCCTAATTATTTGCTAACTTTATGAAATACTTTTAACAAAAATAGTCATTATTTATTTTTATAAAAAAAATTTTAAACGTTAGTGAAATCACCAACAAATATATCTTGATTTTGATACGTTGACCTTAATTTAATTTAGTAAATGAAGGAATACTAGTCTTGTTTTTTTTTTCATTTATTCCTAGTGTAATGAAACAATATATAAATAATACTGACACCAATTTTTTTACATACATGTTATCTAGCTCAATGGTAAAATGTAATACTCACATATCAAATAACTAATAACTATAGTTTAATATATTATTCACATCGTAATTTTATTTTCAAAATGAAACACAAAAAAATTAATTACCAACTGAACACAGCGTTTCGTTATAAATATATTAATTATCCGTTATTGAATACAATTTGTGGAATAACGTTTACCGTACACAACTGTTTTCAATAAATAAATAAAAAAAAAGAATTAAAATAAAATGTGGACATAACTGAAAAAACAAGTATTTTTGTACACGCATGATGGTATTTTTTTAATATTATATCCTGGTATACGGAATGAGTGAAAGTGGTCAACGTAAGAAACCAGTTGGGTGCTCATAACAGCCACTGTCGTTACATAATGTGTACAAAATATCCAGAGAGTAATAAATGACCTAATACCGACTCGATCGGGTTATTGAACACACGATGGTTTTACATTTTGATGAGAATTTCCATAGTTTAGCTAATTGCGTAATATAGTAAACACCCAACAAATAATTTGAATAATTTTATAAGTTTCAGCTATAATATTATTGAATCTAACTATCGACTGTCTTAAATATATATATAGTTAATAACGGAAAATGATAATGACGAATTTGGAATAAGTAAAATTCAGATTGATTTAACGTAATAGGTAATAAATAAGTATTTATTATTTTATACAGGAGAAGCGAAATATTTCTAATATTATTATTGAATTCGTTATTAAATAATGATTATTATTGTTAAATTAATATCGTTATTTCGTATATTTTAAGTTCGTAATTATTTTATTTATTGATTCGTGATTTGTCTATGTATATTTTGATTAAACTAATATTGAAATTATCAGAAAACTAAATATCACCATGATCAATAAATTATTAAAAGATTATAACCAATAGTACAAAAATAATAATATTAAAAATATACACCTGTATATATATATATATTTATTTATTTGTTTATTTATTTAATATTGGTATATATACGTTGAAAATTTTAAATGTTACTTATCACCGAATTTCTTTGATCGTAACAAATTAATGGACTCGATCAGTATTAAACGATTACTGATAAACTTTATATGAAAAATATACAAAACATAAATTTAAGAAAAAAAGTATTGGCTCGTATTTTAAGTGAATCGTAAATAATAAAGCGCTTAACGTATGAAGGAATATATTTTTAAAACGGAATTAATATTTTAACAAGAACAATATGGTCGCTTTTTAACGTCCGTTAATTATTAAGATAATCGTTTTAAAATGTTATTTACGTACCAAAATTAAGTAGAATGTTCGAACCGAGTAAAACAAATCGTTACAGTTACGCGTGTATCTTACAAGACTAGAACGTATACTGTGGTACATGTGACGGGACAACCATTGCTGATGGTAATTCGAAATAATGACGTAACCCTTTTACCGTGTCCTTCTTAAGATCTTTCAGCTAAACACGTAAGGAAGGGAAATAGAAAGAAATATAGTTCGTCTTAAAATTAAAAGTGAATTATTAACAATTTAAGGAACGCAGGAATACGGTCTATTCGTTTAATTATGTTTTTACTTTTGTTTTTACCTTTTGTCCACCAATATATTTGATATAATTGTGACGCACGGAAAAATACCGTTATATACTTTTATTTTCTAGATAAATGCAATTATATTCATACGCGTAGCATTAAAAATTGAAATTATTTATAAATCACAAATCTTATTAAAACATTATTATATATTACAATTAAAAATTATACAAATATATATGTATATATAATATATTTATATATTATTATTAAAACATTGGTTCGTTATTTATCCTATTTCTATGTACAAACGAAATTAACATGAAAGTCATATAGGATAAAAAAAATATCGATCTTCATAATCTCGTAGTTTGAACGCACTTTAACTACATATATAGCGAATATATATTTAATTATTTATTATACATCGTTTTAAATATATAAGCAACGTGACCTTATAGGGTCTTTTCGAAATTTACTAAAAAAATGTCGAGTTTCCAATCCGTATTATCGTGTATTTTTTTAACGATTGTACAAATTACCGGTTAACTAATTTTTACATTGTTTTAACGGAACATCGAAAATTATATCTAATTTATCGTATAGTCAATTTTAAAGGTAGAAAACATATTCGAGTTTTGAAGAACGCATTCTACACGAAATCGTTGTACGATTATACGAAAAATCTAACCTAATGATTTCGAAAAATTTTTTTCGTAACTATCGATTGAATCGTTTCTACCACGAGCCCAAAATGTGCCGCGTGATTCTTTGTATATTAAATTGTTTTTCCCCGTTAATTAAACTACCTAAATAATCGATCGATTTATTGAACAATAACTACGGATACCGTTTGGTACTGAAGGTTTTTTTCAGATTTCGAGTATAAAAATAATCGAAGTTACCGCGTGTTCCGAAAAACTTATATTTCAACATTTGAATGACGAACGTCCGTATCCGATATTGTGTAAATAATAATATAATAAACGCGTTAACGACGCGTGTCGATTTTGATTCGTTAATTATGAAAAAGCTGTTCACGTACGTACATAGGAGTGGTTGGTATACGATCATTTGTAAATAATTTCCAATCGTCGCCTAATGAATGTTCCCGTTTAAACAAATATACATGTCGTTATTTGTCGCGAACCCAACAAGACTACAAAACTTCGTTTCGTCTATACATACGTCGTTATCACGGGATAATCGTACAACAAAATTAGATTTGAAAATCTCCCGAAAAATCCTTTCGATAGACCTTGATGAGAACAAATACGTTTGTATAAAAAACCCGCGTATCAAAAACATTAGGCGGTTCTAACACACATAGGATACGTTGCTACGTCCTTGGAGTATACAGAACTATAAACGCGCTGAATTATATACGAATACGTTTAGAAAGTTTATCCTTGAACATTATTAGACGAAATGATTATTGGTATAAACTTCCTATACCAAAAATATTAAGGAACGTTGCCGTACGGTCCCGAGACGTTATAACACAACGTTACAACGAATATTGTTGTTCACGATTTCAATCGCTGTAGGACGTAGGAATAATAGACGCAATTGAAAACAACGGGCATGTGAAAGGACGTACGGATATGTCGTAGTCGGTCAAATGGGAAATGCCGCGCACGAATCGAACTCGCGGCAATTAACAAAACAATCAACGGATATTTACACAATCGGGGACGTTAACTGGTACGTCGGTATGGCCGCGAATGTGATCGTCGTTATCGATAAATAACGACTTAAAATAAAAAACGACTTTTTTCTCGATGATATAATCGACGCGGCGTCGTGGCGCCTATTCGTCTGCAGTTCGAAAACGTCGGAATTAGGTACGAAACAAAGTTTGTTTCTATTTTGAAATCGTGATTTATCGACCGAACGTTGTACGCCTGACAGAAAAATAATAACCGTTCAATTTTTCAAATCCCACGTATTTAAACCGAATACTTACGGTAGTAACGAAACGATGTTATCGACATTTTATTATATATATATATACGCATAATTAATCTAACGTGACCGTGTGATTGATATATGGACGACGGAGAAATTGATATAGAAAGAAGACATTTGTCCCCGTGTATATTACGCGGTTGTTCCGTCAAACCAGTGAACATAGTAAACGCGCAGAGCTTATGTCGATCCTACCTACGACGTACCGGTAAATCTCACGAGGTGAGATTACACCATTGAGGAGAACGCTCGGCTTACATATTCGCGATACGAATATGTAAGCATAAATTAGCTCGTCGACGATATTTACACGTTTAACTCGCGCACAAAGAGCGGTTTTTCTTTTTTGTTTACTTTCCATTTTCGAACAACGCGCGCCGGTTTACTTTGTTAACGAAACAAAATCCGTATAGTACACCACCATACACTACGACGACTCGACGTTGTAACGGATCGTGCGATAAAATTCGATCGTGAAGACGATGTTGGCGCGACGTGTGTGTGTGTGTGTGTGTGTACGCCGTCATAATATTACGAACGAACGGCGAGACGGTAGTAAATTGTACGTAAACAGGAAGTGTCGTCGTAACGCGGCCGCGTCGTACTTTTAACGATATACCGTACGTACGGGACGTAGGCGCCGTGAGGGGGACTCTCGGAAATTATTTCGAATCGACTCGCGGTTTTCGAATACGTACACGACCAGCTCGGAGTGTTACTGCGCGTCGCGAATCGTCGTCTACCGTTATAATGGTCGGACGGTGTCGAAAAACCGTACGCCCAACGGCTGCCGTCAAAAACAAAACGCCGATTAGAACGAACGGTGGCGTAAAAATGATTACGTCGAGAAAACTTGCAGTACCCTCAACCGGACGATCGATACCAACATCGACCGGCTTATGCAACGCGCCGTCCATTACGACGTACGTACGTGTACTATTTAGGTATCGCACGCGTACGCAGATTTCTCCAACTCCGCGGAAAGCAAGAAACAATTCTCCGTTCCCGTACACCTGGCTACTTAAGGTCGGTGTACGGTTTTAGTCGTTGTAATCGGTAACCGTCGCGACAATTGCGCAATATCGTTTTATTTATTCGCTACGCCCTGGGGGGGGGGCGTAGCTTTATTCGCGACGCGAAAATTTAATTTAACGGCGCGATCGTGCTTACTCCTCTCCCTACGTTTTCCGATCTTATTTCCAATAATTATGATTTGTTTTTTCGTTTTTAAACGTTACTACCTATTACGAACAGCGAAATTGAAAAATACTCCACGAATAAGTACTCCTGATCGAATCATTTAGTTCGTGAATATTATTTAGCGTTTAACCATAAAACGAAAATAACGTAAATGAGTGCAAGTACGAAACAAGTAAAGGATTGCGTATACATACAAAAAATGTATTTCGATAAAATGCTAGAAGTATAAATTAATAACAAATTAAACGCCTTTAAATTTCCCGTATTGAATATTATAATCGCTCTTCTAACTTCTATAGAAGTTCCTGTTTTGTTAATCAAAGACTCGGCCGCTACGTAGAGTTTAGTAAATTAAAATGGACAACGGTCATCCGTAGCAATTTCATCTATCATGTACTAAAGGATTGATTCAATATAGTCTTTAAAGGGACAACGCCGGAACCTAACGAAATGTCACTAACAAAACGGATGAATCGCCAAAAATGAATGTGTATTGATCATCAGTTGTTAAAACCGAGACTACAATTACAAGGTCACAATTCGTCCTCGATTACTATTGTTAAATATTTAAAGGCGTCGAAACCTATTACAATTTAATCGTTACTTTTGTTTTTTTGAGTCTCTCACTTTTGGACAACATTGTATAATGGTATCTATGATACTAATAATTGGAAAATACGTTATTTAGTACTCAGGCAAAAATTGCGCCCAGTTAGATGGTTTAATGAAAATAATAATAAAAGTTTAACATACAAAATAACATTTATTGAAAACATTAATTCATACAATACATTTAAAGTAAATAAACGCTTTACACGCGTTAGTTGTTTGTGAAAACATTACGTACATTTATTAAATATCAAAATGTCTAATCAACGAATTTATCACCTGCAAAATGGCTAATAAGTAAATAGTTTCACTAAACGCTAAATGATGTTCGGAATAGCCCCAAGATATATTTTGACTATAATTATCGCGATATAAATAAATATATATATGTCTTTACAAATCTAAGCGCGATCAATTATTTTCTTTATCAAATCTCGTTGACATGAATTTAAGTCGTTGAAATATTTTGTACACAAACATTCTACCTATGTACACCAAAGACTATAAACTCTTCGTTCACGTTTGAATTCAATCTTATCAAACGATACTTTAAACATATATTAGGTACATGTTGCGTATTGATTATTCACTTGAAATATATATGTAATGATGTTTATGATAATAAAATCATCAATTAAAAACGAATCACTTTTTTTGTAAAAAAAAAAAAAAACGATGAAAACAATATATCAAATTAAATTCATTAGTTAAGCGCAATTAAATATTCTACTGAATAGTATTAAAGTATATACAAAACAAATTCGTAAAACGAGTACCATGCATTTTTTATGTGTATAGTAAAACTGATGTATGAAATAACGTTTCTAATGACACAAACACAAAATATTAACAATTTAAACAAAAGAACATTTAGTGTTGAAAAATAAATTTATAATCGATGTAAATAATTATATAACGAAGATTTAGATATTATTTAATTTGAAATATCCTTGTACACAGAACATTTAAATCCATTATTCAAATGATGGCATAAGTATCCAGTACCGTTGAGATCATATTTTTACCTAAAAACAAACGAAATAAATTATAATCACAAATTATACTTGTTTTACATCCAATATAAAATAAAACTGTTATTAAACACTAAATTAATATATTTCGAAAATTGTTTAAAGAATATATTAATATATATCTTTTAGAATACCAAAATCAAAATAATATATAAATTATGTACATCCTGTTAAGTAACTATTTACTATTTCTAATTTATATGTGATTGTAAGTACTATTACGTAAATAAAACAAATACTAGATTCCATAGGTAACCATAAAATTGCAACATAGTATTGTATATAAATTATGTATGCATCTTACATGAAAGTAGAAACTGTTAAATAGAATTTATTTATTTTGGTTAAGTTATTCCTTTTTCTTTAATAAAACAATTTATAAATATTTAACTATACTAAATTTTCAAACTAAGATAAAAAGTAAAAATTGAATATGAAATTTACAATAAATGTATATTAATAGGAGTGCAATATTTAAAATGTCGTATGCTACAGTTTAACCTAATAAAATAAGTCACAAAAATGACATTTTTCAGAAGTCGATTATAAATTATTTTATTTTCAAAATTTTCCTTATTCTAAGCACATTAGACTTAACCTCTTGTATAATATGACTTGCAATAATATACTCCTCGGGGGGGGGGGTTATGAAAACAAAATTTGTTGTATAATAAGTTGCATAATTTTACTTCACAAAAATTACATATAATGCATTTAGAATAACGATTTAACCCAGCTTCACAAAAATTCAGCTCGAGTGTATTATCCATTATCATTACAACTCTTACTTCCAAACATAATAATTAACAATATCTTTCTCGTTATTGGTTGACTTTTTTTGTTTAGCCTATACATATATACATACAACATACATACATACATACATACAACATACATAAATATATAAATCATAATGTCATGGTTAAAATAATAAACAACATATTACAGAATTTATTATCACCTACAGAACATTAGGAAAATTAAAAAAGAATATAAGATAATGTACCAGTAATTTTACAACACATACTAGGTCTTCTGATAAAAAATTAAAGATTGTTAATGATCAGCAGTAAATTATTAGGTAATCAATTATTTTATTTTGTTTAAAAGGATCAATATATATAATATAATTATAATAGTCCAATTATCATACCAAACACTGTACATTTGTTAGAAAAACTTAATTTTTGTATTTACTTTGGACTTAAAACAGGGATGTCTTCACAGTTGTCATCAATATCTGCTGCTAACATCATACCACGCCTATATTCTGTGTCTTGTTCACTCACTGAAGTATTTGAATCGACCATAATAACATCAGGACCGAATTTAGGTAATTCTTCGAGGAATTTTTTCTTAGATTCCTCTTCTTCTTTATTTTCTTCATATTGACATCGAATTTCTCGCAAAGTTTTACATTCTTCTCTCATTTCAGATAATTGTTTGTTAAATTGTTCTTTAACTAATTCTATTTCACGTTTATCATTTTGTATTCCTATATTCTTCATATTTAATTTCATTTCTAAATCCGCAATTCGGGCGTTCGATGCTTCTAACAATGCAGACTTATGGTACAACATTCCTTGAATTTCTATTAACAAAAATGTATCAACCATTATTACATAGAATAATTATGTATACATTTTATTACTTATAAGATTTGTTGCCAATACTTTTAAACTGTAATTTTTAAAGCAAAGTATAGTTAAAAATATCGATTTTCATTATTATTAATTATCAGTATTTAAAATTAAAACAAATGTCATCAAATTTACCATTTAAATGATGTCTGTATGAATCTTGACTTATCATAGCATTGGTGGCATCATATCTAAGAGCATTTATATGAGTCACAACATCGCGTTGTTGAGATTGCATCTCACCACACATGACTAGTTCGCGTTGCAAATTTGTCACTGTATTTTTTAGTTCTTTACTAATATCAGCTGTTGCTTGCACAATGGTTAATTCACTTAAAGTGTTAAACAGCTCTGCTTTAGTATCAGATAATTGCTAAAAAATTTTTTTGTTAATTTTCTAGCTAAAATTAAATTATTATAAATACACTAACTTTGGTAACTTCAGCAGTCTTAACTCTCTCCTTATTATAAAGTTGTTCTAATGATTGACAATTATTTTTGGCTTCTTTAGTTTCCTCTTGATATTTTAAACACTAAATTAAAATACATAATAAATTAGTTAGTTAAATACTACAATAATATCAATGATCTAACTTCAGTTTGCCAATGTGATACACTCTCCTTAAGATCTTTCATTTGTTTTAATGAATTTTGTCTAAAAATATCAAATTTCGATGTTTCATTATCAAGCTCAACCTGTAGCATCGTAACTTGATGTTTCTGAAAAAAAGTAATTATTATTATTAACTTATTTTATTGAGATAATATTTAATTCATAACTTACCAAAGCAGAATTATGTTCATCAAGTGCCCGACTATTACGTGATTTACCTAAAAGCCTTCGATTTCGTTCAGCATGAACTTCCCTACGATTACGTTCAAATTGTAATTGTAAAGTTAATAAAGTGATTTGATTTTGCAATAATTTGACATCGTCACTAGATTCTGCTGTATGGCGATGATTAAGTACTATTGCAGATGTTCTCACATATTTTTCAATTAAGGATAAAGATTCGTCCTCTTGACTATTTAGAATATTTTGTTGATTTTTAACGCCTGTAATAGATTAAGCAAATCAATAACATTAAGATTTTGTCAAAGTTGATTAAGTGATTATAAAACCTACTATTATTCGAATCATTATAAGCTGGAAATATGCTGTAAAACAAATGCTCATATGGTAAAATATGTTCAGTTTGTGTAGAAATAGAAATCTGCACTTTTGTCATATGATTATCTTCATTTTCATTATTATTCTAAAAACAAAAACAAAAATTATATTAAAAAAATACTGATAATTAATTTAGGTAATTGGTAACATGTTCAGTAATTAATTATTAGTCAGCTAATATCAATAAACTTACTGGCATTTTAATAGTATGGCCATTACTAACATTTATACCATCTCCATGATCCTCTTCAGTTTCTTCCTGTAATGGTGAAGTACTAGAAGAAATGCTACTCCCATTCGTTTTTTTTATTTCAGGACACGAATTTGCCCTTCTAACACTAAGTAATGAAAATTCTGGACCCTTTCTAGGGCTACTACCTGTACTTTGTCCTAAAACAAAATATATTTATTGTATACACATTGAATAAATATATAATAAAATGTACCAATAGTATTTATGGTTTTTTCCGGAGTACATTGACTATGATAACGTCTTCGTGTTCGAACACTCATTACAAATTCTTTTAATGAAATAGAATCAGGCATATGTAATCCTCCTTCATGAGTTTGACAAGGTGATCCATTACTCTGTTGATCGCATTCAATTATATCCTCATCTTCAGTCTTAATTTTATGAATTATATTTCAGTTATTAATAGGTGTATCAAATAATTTAATATAGTATTTAATATATTACTTGTATTATTTCAGGATTATTCGCTGATGGAATTTGAGTTGCTATAGGTTTAGACTCGGAACGTACATTATTTTCATCTTTGTTTAAATCTGTAATCTAAAATAAAATATATTCAAAATTTTTTATTTCAATTAGAAGAAATCCTTGTAACAATAACATTCGTTTGATTACATTTCTTTTGAGATTTTGGCCTAATTCTACCTGATTACGTTCCATTATCATTCTGTCCATTCTACGGACAAGTGCCTGTGATTGGATGTCTTCCGAAGGAAAAACGAACCCTTCTTTTTTCAATGGTGAACTAGGCTGAGAATTTGGTGTTGATGAATTACGTCTAGCTATATTGTCTAGGCCAAATGAATTCAATGCTCTGACTACAGTAGAGTTTATAGATGGCAATCTCGATTGTTGATAAATATCCTTTCAACATTTTTTGGAATAAGTTATACATATACTTTGCAACATTAATGAAGCGATAGAAGAAATAATATTTTGAAAAATAGTCATTAAATAGATGAGAGAATATTAGAAATATTTTGTTTTCTTGGCAAAAGTCTGTAATCTAATGAATTAATTTATATTCTTTACCTTTTAAATTAAATTAAATATAAGAAATACCAATTTTAAAATATATAGGACTATAAATATTGTAAAATAAAAAAATATATAAATATCAACTGTCTAGCTAGATTTTCATAATTGGATACATCACTTTTGGTGTAGTTAATCACAATATTTTATAATAACCCAAAATTATGTACAATCTAATTTCATTTTATTTGAGGTTCAATTATAAAAATTATTAGAATCGTAAAATTAATTTATGAAAGCTATTAAAACCATCCAAATGTATAAGTAATCAATCAAAGGATGAACCAATATAATCTTTTTTGTTTAGCTACAATATTAACAAAAATATGAAAATAGTCACAGCTGTATAAAAATATAAAATGTAAATAATCAATAACATTTTATATTATTCTAACTTAATATTTAAGCTAATAAATAATATTCAGTGGTTCAGTATTAGACAATGATACACTGACATTTCTAAATATATATTTTATATTATTAATAAATATTTCAACATAATAAGCAATTAATTTAAAAAACAATTACTATGTATAAAAAGTAATTTCAAATATAAGAAAAAACAATAAGGGGATTTTAAAAGGTATAATAAAAAATTTAATTAATTGGAATATATATTTTAGAAGATAATCGTTCATTTTTTTTTAAAAAAAAACAAAATAGAGAAGATAAAAATATATAATATAAACGCTTTAAATTAGGTATTATTGATGACTATTAAATAATATATATTATTATATTAAATAATGAAAAAAATTGATTGTATACAAAAACATTATGCATTAAATTATTTTTACAGTAATAATACCAAATTTAAAGTTATTGATATATACATAGATAGTATAAAGCAAGTAGGCTGTATGAAATTTTTAAAAATATTTACTCTAATAGGAGTTGTTTCTGGTGTAGCTTCTACAGCAGCTTCTGGTGGTGAATGTTCATTATGATTGAAAATTGAAGCGTTATAATAGGTCTATAATACAATAAAGTTTTATGACTGCTATTGACATTAAATAACAATAGAATATTTTATTTTTACTTGTATATTTGGAGTAGTAGGTATAGATTTTACAGTATCTTTATAGAATTCTCCACAAGATAACATTGGACTCCATAATTCTTTATTTCTGATACTATTTACACTAACAATATCTCCAGTTGCTCCAATACTAGATTTTAACAATTCTTAAAAAATATTGTACAAAATGATTAAAATATTTACTTTGAATTAAAACTTTTGTTAAATATTTGTATACATTTGTTAATAATTATGATAGTTATACATTTAAATAATTAGTCTAATGTAAAAAATTATTAAATTAAAAATAGATCTTAAATAAAATTTATTAAACAAAATATTTATATAACTTACAATTATATTATATCTAATTATAGGTCAATTATTATAATTTAGACGTGACTTAATTAAGTTTTTAATATAATTTTAAATATTAATGCGTTAATATCGAAATAAAAATTTTTTTAATATTATTAATGTTAATATTTTAATAACCACAATTATAATCAAACAATATTTAACAATTAAAATACAAAAATTAATTATTAACATGTAATATGTTTTGTAAATAACACATTAAAAATAGAACAATACAAATGTGTTTTAATCCTTAATGAATTTCATAACATGAATACATATAATACAATAAATATATGTATATAATTATATATTTATGAAATTCATTATACTTTAATCCTTAGATGTTCATAAGTGTCATAGTAAGTTACACAATATATATATATATATATATATAATTAAGATCTTTAAAAATGAAATAATTGTAATATATGTGTTTTTACCATATTTTTGAGTAACATATTAATAATAAAATTAAATGTTTTGTATATATAATTAAAATAATTTTTATGGTACTACTTTATCAATGAAAGTAATATACAATTTTGAATTTTGAATTATTTAATTTTATGCTTTTTAAAATATAATAATTAACAAAAATTTGAATTCATTCTTTGACAAGAATAAGTTAAATACTGGTACTTTTTTGATGTAACAAACTCTACAGAATTTCCATGTGAACTTTTACGTTGTATTTTATAATTTTAAAATTACCAAGTGCTGACGAATAACTTGATCCATTAGAATTAGACCAAGTTGAAGGATTTTGATCACTCTTATCCCCATTTTCTAATAATGTATATCTTGTGCATTCCATGACAACATCATGCTGTTCCATTTTCTTCCACCTATAATATAAATAAATATATATATATTTTTTTTAATCTAATTAATACAAATTAAAAATATATAAAAATGTATTATTTTATTCTAAATTATTATTTTAAAAAATAAAACTTTCACGTAAAAAATATAAAGAATATACATAAATTTGAATTAATCAATTTATTTACCGATTTATTATTTGTTTAATTAGAATTGTATAATTTACTTTTGAATGCTTAGATAATTTTATACAAATGTAAATAAAATACAAATAATATTAGGTATTTTTTCATTTCTTACTCATTTTAATGTTTATAATATACGCCTACTTAGAAACCATACAAATGAAAATATTTGTAATATAACACTATCAATTAAAATGTTTTAATTCAAAACTTATTCTGATAATAGTTTAATGTAATATTAAATTATAAACAACAAATATAATAAAGTTATTAACATATATAAACCTTATAAAATAATAATAATATAAATCATATAAGTAAATAAATATATATACCTATTAGCTGACGTTTCCACATCCTTACAACTAACAATTAAACTTGGATGCATACGCATTGTTTCTACCATTGGCTAAAAAAATAATTCAAATTTAACATATGTGCAATTGATATATGTAAATATTTCTTACTTTGATTGTATGAGTGAAAACTAAATGATTATCGGATGTGCTATATTTTTGCTTCAAATATAAAACAAACGAACATGGATACATACTATAAAGTTGAACAAATAATACATATAACGATATCTGAAGATGAAATAAATGTATTTCTGGAACACGATTTTTCTGTGAAGTATTCCAAGCAGCCAATCGACTAAAAATATTTATTAGTTTAATAATTTTTATAACAAAACTATAAATAATGTAGTTCAAAACAATGAAGAATAAATTGGAAGAATTTTGCAATTGATAGACATAATTGGAAAATTGGTTGGAAGATAGGATAATTTTATAAGCCAAATAAACCCTCCCCCCTCAAAAAAAATAAAAAAAAATAAAAATATTATATACATATATACATATATTATATACCTAAATCCTTCAAAAATATCTGGTAAAAATGAAGAAATAAGTGCAGGAATAACAGTCAAAAGAACATTTAGGACCAGTAATGCACTGGTTATTGTAATTATTTCATTTTCTGACTGAAAATAAAAAAAAATACTATTTTAGCTAATAAAATATATTAAATTATATTGTAAGAACAATAAATTTGGTCGATAAATACAAAATTAATATTTCATATACAATAGATAATTTAAAAGTTCATACCTTTAAAAGTTTTATTAATTCCTTGATTAGATTATGGCTTGTAATTTTAAACAACCATGTTGGTTGTCTTTTTACTACATGCCCTAATAATGTAAGTGCTTGAAGACGATTTGTACTTCGTAAACCATCTACAAGCCTAAAAACAATTTCTCAGATATTACATTAAAATTTTATATTTGAATATAATGAAAATTATGATTATTTACCTATCAAAAAGATACTTGTCATGTGGTTCCCTGACAGCTACTAATATTTCAACAGCCCTTTGTGATCCAGTCAACATAAAATAATCATACATTCCATTTAACAGCCATGGTTCTCGTACTATTAATTAAAATTATTTGAATAAATTATTAAATATAGGTTTAAGCCAACTATTTTAGAAACAAATTTTATACTACTTATAAATTTGAATCAAACCTAAACTTACAATTATTTAGTCCAACCACAGTGAAATATTCATATTAATTTTATTTTTAACTTTAAACTGAACTTTAAAAATTTTAAGTGAAAATTAACAATGTATTTTCATGGCAAAAATGAGAAATAAGCTAATATGAAATGAATAAATCTTAATCAATGATTACTTATAACTACAAAGACCTACCTATAACTATAAACTACCTGTACATACCTTATTTAATTAAAATTAAATACGAATATAATTCTTTTATTTGCATTGATGGTAATTGCTATATTTTGTATTTCAAATTAAATTTTTTTTTTTTTGAAACCCGAAAATAATTTCATGTATGAATTTTGAATCATACCAAAAATTTAATAGCGTAGTTCAATTTGGATTGAAAATTTAATAGTTAATAATATATTTAAAAAAAAAAAAATTATGTACTTACAGTTATTAAATTGTTCATGAAATTTGTGTTTTACATCTTCAACTTCTTTTGGATGGTTTGATTCTAATGCAGTAAACAGTTCCATTACCTCCATAGCAATCATTTTTGCAATTGCACATTCTACTTTTATTATAATATAACTAGAATTTAATATGAAATTATACAAGTTTAACCAACTATGAAAACCACAATGTAAAAACCATACATTAATAGCTGTCAGCCAATTCCAGAAAGAATATTTTCTATTTAGAAGTCACATTTAAATACCTATTTTTATTTGAAATTTATATGAACAAAATGACAAAATAATCAATTCGAAAAAAACATATTATTGCCATTTCAAATCACGTTAATTGTTTGTCATAAATGTGTAATTTGTAATTGTTTAATCTGAAAAAGAAAACATTTACAATTTTATTAGATGATTCATTACCACATTTCATTAAATATATTACATGTTTGTATTCAAAAAAATAATATTTACTTAACCGACTTATTATCATTAATTTGTAAAAACTTAATATAAACTCTATATATACATAGGTTTAAACGTTTGACTTTAAATTTAAAAACAAATCTGTCTACTATAGATGTTTCCATGTAACGAATGGCAATATACGTTTGGGTACATTATCTAATAGAATAAATAAAAAAAAAAATACCAATAATAATAATAATCGTTTGAAATAATAGTAAATTTTTTTTGGTGAAACAAAAATTAAACGAAAATCAAAATAATAAGCGATTTCTTGCGATTATTGTCAACTCACCATATTAATTTCAATGGATATCGAGAACGGTTCTCCCGAGCAGAATGAACGGATATATTTAACTGATATATATGATTCGACGCGTTTCAAACGGGTATCCCGGAGTAAATTTTATGTCGCGAGTAAATGGTACATTCAGTTTACGAGCACATAACTATACACCAAAATCGGTATTAAAAGATGACAAAAAAAACGGAATACCTTCATTTTTGCTTGTTAAATGTACATTTTACGTCAATTTCGTGTAATTGACCGTACACTATACACCTCCTAAGTAGACATACAGTACGGCAAAACATACACGAAATATATATATATATATATATATGTTATATATATCTATGTTATATATATATATCGAATATCAATGTTAAATTTAATAATTAATAGTATTAAACGTTGATAATGAACACAATGCAACCAACCAAAGTCGATCAGCTGTTAAACTTTTTCAAGGTCGATCAATTGCCCACTGGAGGTAAAATAATTTACGTGGCATCAGACCGCATAAACCGCGCAGACTGACGAGAATTATTGGTGGGAGGTTGATGGGAAGTTGTCGTAGTGTACGGGTTAATACCATCTGTTCGACGAACACATACACATAAATCGGTTTCGTGATAGCGCGTAATCATTTGCCTCCACCGAGGGACGTTGGTGTACGGTGCCGTACTGCTAACTCTATACTCTTTGTCCGAACAATTTATTTACAGAATGATCGTCCGTAGTTACATATCGAAAAAGATTACGTGTTTTTCTTTTTTGTGTCAATCATTGTGGCTGTTGTTATTGTTATTCGAGGTTTAATTACGAACGAAATAGAGAACGGGCGTACGTGAAATTATTCGTTCGACATAAAAACGGAAATAAAATGGTTTACGTATCTCAGAGTAAGTTTTTTACAATTAACGATCAATGTTTAGTTACAGACAAACATGAGTACCTACGATTATTTCGTTAGTTTCGTCGAATAATTTCTACAATTGTTATAAAAGTTATCTTATCCTTCGGTCTGTAATATTTTATTTTTAGGTGGCAATTTACAAGAAACAGTTCCCTTGAAGAAAAAGATCTCTAATACATTCTGGGGCATAATAAATTTTGTTACATTTTTGTAAGTTTATAGTTTATATTTCGGCGATTTGATTTATTGTAATTAGATTTGTAGTTCGATGTTTTTTTAAACATTACGAAGTCGTATATTTAATTTATTTGTGTTGATGCACACAATTTAATTTATATATACTATTCTTGTGACAATTATATGAAACCAAATTCATTTTTAACGTGGTTCAATCATAACTTTATTTTCAGTGTTCAAAGTTTGGTAAGTCCTAGTTCAACAAGATGGGGTAATCAGTATTCAGTTACATATAGACCACCCGGTTCTTCTGGCAGTGGGTAAGCATTTTTTTTTTAATAAATAATAAAATTTGCTATACAAATTAAGACATTCAGAACATTTTATGTTTAACTTTTGTTAAATTTGGATCCTAAAGAAAAATATTGTAATTTTTCCAAAACACCCGCCCAATTTATTTTAATTCACTTACCTATATAAAATGCTTTTCTCAAATAAATATTTAAAACCCTTAATGATAGTTGACAAGCATTAAAGTAAATTGTATATTAAGCATAATGCATAATGTAATGACGTTACATTGTATATAAATAGTTATTTTATTATCTATTGGTGTAATAACTATCATATGTACTTTTATAGAACTATAAGACCTCAAAGACGTTTTGGTGGATTTGGCCCTAGTACTTCTGCTCCAGCTCCTCCATCAACATGTAGTAGCTGTACAGGATAATGTTTTTAAGTTTTAATATACAATAACACATTAACATCCTGATATATAATATAAATACATTTTATGATTTCCATTACAAGTTAATGAATCTATTCCAATTATTAGTATTAATTACATTTATACATAATATAGTTCTGTTTTATCAAAATTCATTAAACGTTGATTTATTTTATGTATTGAATAATACATTTATGTAACATTATTTTTCAATGTATATTTATTATTAAACAGTAATTTATATTAACTGGCAATGAAAAATAATTTGCCATAAAGATGACATTGTACAATGTTATACTAATCCTTATACTTTTTTCAGCAAATAATATATATACATATTGTTAGTTTTTATTTGATACTTCTTTAGTATTATATCACTTATAATTAATTATATAATTTGTTTCAAATAAATAAAAAATGTTTTTATTTTCAACACTTACCGATTTCAAATTATAAATTACAAAAACAATAAATTTGTCCAATACAATTAGAAATCGCTTACATTTAAAAATAATTAGTATTTTAAATATGATCTGAATACATTTTTTAATACCGTTTTATTAATCAATATGAAATTTTTTTTTTCAGGCACTATAATTTGTAATATACTTTTAAATTAATACAATTTTTTGTAATACATTACTTATTATAATTGAAACAAATACCAAATTTTCAATAAGATCTTGAAACAAACTTAAATTGAATGTAGTTACTTAGGTTGATTTTTACTTATTAATTATTACCAAAGTTTTTAATTCTTCAACATAAATTATTATGTTCGCGGGGATTATTGATAAAATTAGAAAGAATTGACTTAGATAGTTTGGGCATTTTATGAGAAGAGAAGATTCAGAAGCAGTAAGAACAGTTATGGAATTAAATGTGGAAGGAAGAAGAGGAAGGGGAAGACCAAAGAAGAAGTGGTTGAATATAATCAAGGAGGATATGAGGATTGCTGGTATGTGTGTGGAGGATGTGGGAGATCGGGCCAAATAGAGGTTTAAGACGAATGTGGCCGACCCCAAATAGATGGGATAAAGGCGAGGGAAATAATGATGATGAACATAAATTATTATGTTCCTAATATAAGTCTACATGTGACAATAATAATACTATTAAGTACTGAAAAATAAATTGTAGAGAAAATATATTAATTTTATGGAATAATTCAAGTAAATTCATAAGCTATGATTGCTATTTTAAGCAATTTATTTACCATCAATAAACAATACATTCTTTGTAAAAAGTTTTTTATAACTATACAAAAAATACATATTATTTCATCGTTTTTTATAATTTATATAAAATTCTCAAAAAAACAATATGACTAAAATAATATACCCGATTTTTAATTTATAATACATAAACAACATTAATTTTACTTATTTAAATATATAATAAAACGAACAATATTTAAATTATATAACTTAAATAACGTATTGGCAATGGAGTACAATGTGTAGAATTATAGTCTTTCATATATTGGTCAGCCTGAAAATAACAAACATTGATACATTAATATACTTCTAAGTAGAATTAGTAAAATTTTGTGACTAAAGAGTGGAATTATATATAATACAAAATTATATTATAATTCAATGAAATCAATTTTTACTAAAAATTTTTTTATTTCCTTGACTTCCTATTTTAAAATTAAATATTACTATACATAACCAGATCAGTCTAAGATATATAAATGACTATGCATTTTAAAATGAAACTAAAATACTTGTTTATAATTAAAAATAATTGCTTATATATATAAATAATTTAACAATAACTTACTAAATAAAGTAACATTTTTGTTTTATCTTCATCACTCCAACCATCGCCAAGATCTAATGGATAATTTTTATTGGATGATGGAAAAAGTTTAGCTTGTTGATTCAAATTTACATCATATTGTAAAAATACTTGTGCTGAAAAACATAATATATAGTACTAAAACCTATAAAAATAAATCTTTAAAATAAAATATTAAATATCAGATTAACAATATTTTGTTTGAAAATGTATACATTACATATTAATATATAAAATACTGTATACTTTTAGTACATTATATCAGTTATATAATGATAAATTTAAAAAAAATTACTTTGTTGTTCATCAGATGTTGATAACCAAACCCAAAGGGCTGAACAAGATTGATTAGAAAATAGTTTTGGAAATCTGCTTTTTAGTAAAGACTCTAAAAGATAATTTGCTCGATTTGTAGCAACATTTTGTGGACTACGTTAAAAAATAAAAGCATTAACGTAAATGATTACATAATATAATAAATAAATTATTTTAATCATTACTCAAGCGCAATAATTTCGTCATTAGATCGCCGAATAAGTAAAACAGGCCCTGGATATTGAACTAAATTTTTTTCCACATGTAAATTTGTAAATTCTCTAACTGTATGTAACACCAATTTTTCAGCAAAGCTGGGCATTCGTGGTATTGCTAATGGTGCTAAATCATCAAATGTAGCATCCAGTACCTAAATATTTACATAGAAATAAAACATACTTTTAATATTTTAAATAGTTTATATTTACCACTGCATACACTTCAGGAAACTTTTTTGCTAAATAAGTAGAAGCAAAACCACCAATACTCCAGCCATATAATATAATGTTATTAGGACTAAATTTTAAATGTTTTATAGCAAATTCAATCACAGTTTCAGCAGCATTTTGTTCTTGTTCTATATACGGCATACCCTACTCACACAAGAAATAAAATAAATACTATTCAAATATATGTAAGTATATATAGATATTTACAGTACTATAGCCAAATCCAGGATGATTCCATCCTAAAACAGAATGATGAGTTTCAATGGCAGAACTCATAATCCCTGCTTCATAGAATCCGGCATTTCCTTCGGTACAAATAATTAATTTTGGATTTAATGAATTCATATGCCTAAAACAAATGTATAAAATCGATATATCAAAATAAGGAAATTGCTTTGTAATATCATTAATAAATTTATAATAATATACGTTTTAAATTTAAGTAATACCTTTTATCTATAAACATTGAATCTATAAAATTTCCATCAATTGTTTTCAATTTATATCTTGTACCTCCAAATGAACTAATTAAAGCTCTTCTCCCTTTTTGTAAATTCTGATCCACTTAAAAAAATAATAATACAAAATGATTCTACTTCGATATTACAAATATAAAATGTCATAAATATCTTACTTATATAAAATAAAAATGAAGTAGAACCAGGATAAATTAATGATATACCGAATGTATGAATTGCTATAAATCCGATAAGACTACTGGGACTGCTTAAAAGTTTTAATACCAGCTTAAAATTATTACTTGATAATTTTTTTTTATAATTTTTCCTAAAAATAAATCAACAATTTTTTCAAAAATACACAAATACATTACAATATTTGAATACATACTCTTCATCTGAAGTCCATGAAAAATCTATGGGCCATGCTGAAAAATCAAAATCATAACCGTGCAGTTTTTTCTAAAAATAAAAAAATTAATTATTAAAATACAACAAATATTTTAAAAAATTTAAATAGTCCAACGCATTTATGTTACATACTTTATTATCTGTTGAATATTCCGTTTTAGCGTTAATAAGGTCTTGGTAAAAAGTAATATATTTTGGATTTATAGATCGTCCATAACTTCTTAAAAGAAATGTTGTTACAAAAGTTATCCCTAATATTGATCCACGAAAAAAGAGTTTGTTAATAAACTCTGGACTTAAAAACCATTTACCATACATATATAACAATGCAGGTGAAAGATATGTGACTACTTGTGTCAAGACGTATGACTGAAAAATAAAAAATATTACTTTCATCATACAAATCACAATAATAATAATAAACATCTGTGTAGTCGATTAATTAAAATCTGAATATACAATGTAATATATTTTTAA
The DNA here is from genome assembly GCA_025469175.1 of Geopemphigus sp. TES_GeoC_2020. Taxonomy (NCBI): domain Eukaryota; kingdom Metazoa; phylum Arthropoda; class Insecta; order Hemiptera; family Aphididae; genus Geopemphigus; species Geopemphigus sp. TES_GeoC_2020. The sequence continues at coordinate 62,770 of JAIPRN010000073.1, forward strand.
TATAAATTTAACGTAAAAATATTTAATTTTTTTACTTACAGTTAATACAATTTTGTCTGCTATTTTTTCTTGCCATACTGGAATATAATCCTATAACAAAATTGTCATTTTAATATTAATACGTCAAAATATAAATAATTATCAAAAATATGTTAATACAAATTAAGTTTATCCAATAGAAAATAGAAAAAAATCTATAGAATGCAAAAACTTTTTAAACAAACTTGAATTTATATTATAGATATTCTATGAGTAAATGATGAGCAATTGTCTAGAAAGGCATAAGAGTTAATTATCAATATGATTATTTAATTATACTTAACATATCTAAGATTTTAAAATAATATTTACTTTGCGTAAAATAAATAACTCTATAATTAAAAATAGATTTTAATTTAAACATAAAATTTTTATTTTACAAAATTCATTAAATTAGGGCAATATATTTATAAATTATACTTTTAATGCATAATAAATCATTAAGTAAATTATGAAAGACAGACAGTTTTTAAAAATAACAAATACTTCCTGTTTTAAAAGATGGCTTTCCATTTCATTTTTATTTTTTCTGGCACAATTTTTGAATAATCAAAATGATCAAAACAGTTTAAAATAACTTAGGTAAGTAGAAACTTTTTTAATCTTTACTGTTATACGACTAAAAACTAATTATTTCCTATATTTTTCCTTTTAATGATTAATAATTAAAAAATTTAAAATACAAATTTTGGATTTTATTAATTTTTATTATTTTTACATTTTTTATTCTTATTCTTATTTAAATAGTATTAATAATTAATATTGTTAATCATCGTAAAATTGATACATTTTTCAATTAGAATCCAATACGCATTTAAAATTATTGTATTACATATGTACAACTTTTCAAAATTCAAGTTTAAGTCTGAACATAAAACTTATATTACATTTTATAATTCACAAATATATTTGAAATATATCATTTATTTTTAATGCATAAAGTAAATAAGTACATTTTAATAATAAATGTATTATAGCCTTTACTAATATCAATTAAAATAGTTAAAATATTATAATGAACTTTGACTTATACAGCAAATCATATAATAAAGCATTTTAAATGAACACAACATCAATAATGATTTATTTTAATCTTATTTATAGTAACATAACAATATTATCTTATCTATAAACTATGCTTTCCAATTATTACAAAGGTCACATAGTATGGGTGGACTATTAGCAGAATAAAAAATAGGACGCTACGTTTAAAGTAATAATTAATAGGAATGTGTACGCTGTGCAGTAAACATAGTATAGTGAAACTAATAATTTTGTCCTTGAGTATAACACCTAGTGATCCTAGAATTTACTTAAATTATTTTGTGTATTCAATTTTATTATAAAATGGCGGTAAGTTTTTAATAAAATTTTACTTATATTTAGTATAATATACATTAACTATGTGTTTCATTATTATAGTTTGAAATTTTGAACGCAATTTATCTTTTCAAAAATATTTTGTTATGATTTGAATATAGATATTTAATACAAATAATAGACATCATAAAAATATGTGTTTATAATATAGAAATTGTCTTAAGAATTAATACTCTAGATGTGATGATTACAATATAATTTTAAAATATGCCTATTATTAAACATAATACAATAATTGTTACCGTGGTTCTATAAACTATAATTTTGTTTACATATTGGTAAGAATTTTTCACGGTACTTTTTTAAAAATATTATTTAATATAACGATTTTATTTTGTTTTTTTTTAATATTTAAATAATACTTATTTTTAATAATGTAATAATTTTTTTGTGTACAATGTTATGTAAATTTATAATTGTGTTATTAAAGTTTTAAAATTAATTAGTTTAACAAGTTAATATTATCGTCTATAAATAGTATATTGTTTATGAATTAAAGTATAAATATAACACTTAATTTATCTTTACATTAATATTATTAATGTATACATATATTACAATTAATATTGCTTGTGAAAATTTAAAAAAAAACTTAAAATTAAACATTAACCCAACTTAATAACTAATTAAAATGCATCCAACATATCATATTTTAGTAACAGAATATCAATAACGTTAATATGAATACATATCATAATACACTCATTTATACATTTAACACAATAAAAAATTTTAATTCAAAGGTTAAAAGGTAATCATCATAGTATAATATTGAGTTAAAAAGATAGCCAATATAAGCATTTAATAAAATTAAAACACTTACATACTTTAATAACAAATGTACGAAACAAAAATTAATCCAAAACGATTTAATACGAAGTTTATTGAAATATGCTTACTATTTATGTGTATATAGATATCGTTGAAACGAATATTTAATTTATATACGCGAAATCTTTGATAATTAAAACAATTACACACGCAAAATCGCTTTCTTAATACAAAATAATTGTCAAATATGTACTTACGTCGTTTCTTCGCAATCCGGTGTATACTTTAAACAATTTCGGCGTAAACAAATAGTCGGTAAATGGATTATTCATCGTGCGTAACTCTTAAGTTCAATGAAGTAATATGGGCAACTCGAACGATTTTTACACGTAATCAACAACGTACATGGTGAAAGTCGAAAATAATAGCCAACCGGGCAAAACTAGTAAAACAGCTTACAAAAAAATTTGCGAAAGAAACACGTTAGTCGGGATTCGAAAAAACTTGTTAGAAACAAATTATTAAAACCAATTTTAGGCGAACAGAAGTCCGAAGAGGTCACTGCGATAATTGATAATAGAACGTGTTATCATATAAAATTATCTCGATTCACGATATAAAGCGATAAGAATTTTAACAAACATTTGAATATTTATTATTCAATTTTATTGATCTAATGTTTAAACTGATTCGTAACAAAAGAGACGACGGTACTCCGTAGTCAATATTGTCTGGGTCTAAAAGTACTCACTATCGGCCGATAATATAATTAATAATAAGGCACTAAGGCGTTCCTACGAAACTATAATACTTTATAAGCTTATGGATACTATTCCGTGCGTTCTAATTTTTTATTTCTGTCGTTACACCGCGTGGATTACTGTCAATAACTTGATATTACGTACTGACGTTTTAATCGTTAATCAATAACTATTAACTATTCGGTCTACTCTCTGTGTCTAGAAATTCTATTTCGTATCTATTATTCAGTATATTCGAAAAATAAACCGATTGACCGTGAAAATACTCGTTATAGTTTATATTGACGTATAATCGTATTCGGATTTCAGACTTGGGGTATAAATTATTCATCATCGTCGAAAATAATGATCGAATTATCAGATCGGAAAACTCTTAGAGCCAATAATTGATTCCAACTTGTTTAATATTTATTCGAAAAATATAAATACTTACCTACCTAGATAATTTTACTACAATGGATATTTTATCGTCATTATATTCAATTATATACGAGACGCGTAAAACAGCTTAATGCAATATGTATATCAAGTATAATTCATATTATAAAATATTATCCCAACTGTGTGTATACTTTTCACGTCTATCATTTTAAACGTATTTATGAAAATACGTGTCATTGCGATAATCGTCGAATCGTGTGTACATCTTTATAGCTATAACTAATGTAGTCATAGATAATAAATTCGTAGATCTTAAAAAATATAATCTATATAAAATATATAAGATGGTTGTAAGCAACCATCGATAGGTTAATTAAGTATACACACCTACTTAAATAACTTAACCTAATTTTAGACATTACAAAATAACAATGACTTTACTTTTGCAATACCTTCGAAAATTGTTCCATTATAATTATTAATTTTTCAACGAAATATTCAAATTGCGAGTCTCGTAACGAGTACGAGTGTACGACTCAACGCCATAAATATTAATGATCGATATACTTTAATAACGTAAAAATAGAATTTTAATCAAATACGTAGTTGTACGTAAATAGTTGTTTTACGACACAATAAGTTTATTAATTATTCAACACGTTTTCCGAAATATATAAGTAATATACGTATACGCGTGTAGTTATTTCTTATAAATACTGCGGTTATAATTAGTTTTCCGAATCGACAAAATATTTTTCGCGATATAATATAGATTAAACCGACTAGAAAATTATTAAAACGCCTCGGTATCGTTGGTTTTTCTTTTCGATACATAACGTATAATATAGTAGTGGTGGCTGCTTCGTTATTTACGACTACGTAGGAAAAGCACCTAGATTTACGCACAAATCGATCGATTTTATGATTAAACGCGGTACATTGATTTTTTCTGTCAACTCGCGCGTGTTTACGAGTGTTTAGTCCATCGAAAACGTGTTGTTTTTTAACGAGAAACAAGAAACGTTCGTAAATCGCGAAAACCGACATAAACGAACAAACGTTCTACACGGCACCCAAATACGGGGCCGAATATATCCGTTTATTGTCACGTAGATCCGGTCCACGCGCAGTAGGATTTTGCAGCTGCTGTTAGATTTTATAAGATGTACACACAACGTGCACTGCGCATGGGCGGCATCAGCTGTGCGCTCCGCAGCAACAATGATGTGCCGTGTATGGGATCCGTTCGTCGCGTTTTCGGTACAGTGTGTATTTTTCTTATTCCGTCCGAGTAAGGATTTATTATTATAAAACGTTTTAACGATTGTGCCAAGTCGTCGGCCAAAGATTCGTTCGCGGTCGTCATATCGGACGAAAACAACGCGTCATAAACCGTTGCAAATGACGATTAAAACGAATTTTCTCGTGCGCCGATAACGCGTTCTCTTATTTTCGTTGTAAAAACCGACCAACGCACCAGTTCGGGTTTACACACGACTTTTCTCTCTTTGTATTTTGGTAGTTGTGTACGGCGGCGCGCCCGTCCGTCCCTTCCACAAAAAAACGTCGCACTTAACTGTGGCGCTATAACGCGATATCATATAGATCGACGACGAGCCGAGCCCGCGTTTTATTGGCAATTGAAAATACGAGCGTACGACCACGCATGGCAGTCGAAATTCGACACGCGAGCCTTTCGTCCCGCGTTGTTCGTCGTCGTCCACGTCGTTTTCGCGCCGAGACCGATAAATTTTCATTCCATCGATTTCTTTACGACGTCGTGTGCTATTTCATCGAACGTTGTTTCCGTTGATCTTTGGTACGTTTCCCTCCATTCAGCAGACTATCTTAGGGCGACCCTTTGGGGTACCTCTACGTCTCCTACACGCGCGTAGGACGATTATTATTTCGTTAATTCTTAACGTCATACACGACTCACGGCGGAATAAAATTAAAATACAGGTATCCAATCCGATCATATAATAATATACGTAGTTATTAATTGTCTCATTTGTCTATATTTGGTTACGGTAGTAATATGTATGGTACGTACATCGTAATAGGTGTATTCTATGTCTTAATTTTTTTATTATTATTACAAATCGTTATTTTAATTTTTTTTTAATTTCATACATATTTTTCCTGAATATTAAGTAAGTTCAGTGTTTATTATTTATGTAGAAATATTGTTAATACCTATTTTACCTTTTTTTCTTGGTAATTCTATATAGTATTACCTATATTATATAGGTTGGTAGTCTATACTTTATTATAGTAGTCGATAAAACATATAGGTTTTGACCCTAGTACTTGCTGCCATAATGGTATAAAAATATTTCATTCGTCAGGGCCTTTGGTCAAAATTAGTTTTGGCTGTCGTTGTGTTGGTTGTATTGTACTGCGTAGGATACACAAATAAGACGTCATAAAATAAATACGCATTTCTTTCAATCAAATAATAAAAATAACCATTATTGCTGTTTGTTAATACCTCGACAATTTATTACCTTAAATTGTTAAGGCGTTTAGTTAGTTTTTATTTATCAATCAATAACATGAATAGTAATGTTAGTTATAATAAATATCTACTATTTTTGCAGTATTTAATTGTTTTTTTTTTTTATTAAAAATCAAAAATATTAAAATACTGGTCAATTGATATATATATCTTAATTTCTATACTTATCAAACTTAAATATTTATTAATGTAAAAATTGAATAATAAGATGTTATATACACATGTGTGTATTACATTACGAAATTATCTTATTCATAAAACAAGTTAAGTATTCAAATATTTATCAAATAATCAAATTAAACTACCATTTATTTTATATAATTGCTAGTTTAGAACTTAATAATAATTGAACAGTAAATTTTTACTGTAGTATATAGGACAGAAAAAATTAATATTGCATATTTTTAAAACGTAGAACAATATTAAGAAGACGTCACACCCATATTCATGGTCTATTTACGTAACAGGAAGTATATTAAAACTTAAATTAACTTAGAATTTAAATTGTAGCGTTTAAGTTCAATTTAAAATGTAAACACACATTGTTAAGTTTGAAGAAAGTACTTAGGAAAGAAAAAATCTCTAAAGAAGGAGCAGCATTTTAAATTGTTTAATTACTTATAAATTTTATGTTAAATAATATTTTACAAAAAAATATCAATATTTTGAAAATATTTTCCTTGTTAAATTTAGCAATAATTAATTCAGCTCAAACATGGTTTAAAATCTGTATGGTATAATTTTGTTGTTGTCCAATAGATAGACAGGGATAATAATTATAAGTTTTATGTCCTCTTAAGATAATATATAAATCCTCCTAACAATGTAGGTTATTATTGAATTCTTTTTAAGATTATCAATTAAAGATTGATGATTATTTCAAAAAAAAAAATCTTCATAGTTTTTTTATTATTATCTACTTTTTAATAATTTATATGTATAATTATGTTTAAAAAAAATAATCGTTTAAAAATGAATAAATAAGTCAGTCAAAAACATAAGTATAATTAATGAATGTTGGTGACTTATGTATAAATGATGTATTTTTTTGTATTTATGTTGCATAATTAATTACTATAATTGTAATTTTTTGTTTTATGTATATATAGTCGTTCAAAGATGGACTTAGAATTTGACTCTACAACAACATTAATTGAAGATGTTACTTTACCTTCATTGTTGACCAGTTTTAGTACATCAACTACAAGCTCAGTAGAATTTACATCTTCTGAATCTGATTCTGAAACTACACGACTATTACCCATTGTAAAACAAAATACAGATAAATATATTTGTAAAGGTCCAATAAAATCATATTCATTGGCTGATTTAACAACAATCAAATCTTTTAAACCGCTTATACGTGAAGATTCAGCAATATATTCTACAGAAACATTAACCAGTGCCATGACTACTAGAACTGACTCTGGTATCCATCACTCCAATAATTGTCTAAATACAGTAGGTAAAAATAAAAATAAATATGCACACGTAGAAAGTAAAGTTAAACAATACATCAAAGATATAAAGGACAATGAAGCTAAAAGTAAAGCCACAAGATACAGTTTACAACTGTCTTCGAGAAAACAGCAAGTAAATAAATATGTCGATGAAATGATCAAAACTGAGAGTGAGGAAATCATAAATTTGAAGAACAATTTGAAAAAACTGGAGATTCAATTGTTGGAAAAAGATAGACTTATAGAACAACTTCAGTACAATTACAAATTAATGGAAAATAAATATAATTCGGCAACAAACATTATTTTACGATTAGCAAAACCAAGTAGAGATGTGTTGAAATTTACTGAAAATGAATTAATCGATCAATTATCGCCTGGCCATAGTATACCACCACCAAAAGAAGTTTGGGGATGTGGTTACAAATTAAAATCATCCAATACTCTATCGGCAATAAGAAAAGAAAATGGTATGAAGGTTAGAAAAGTGAAATCAGGAGGTGACTTAATAAATTATTCCAATAGTAATACTCACAAGGTACAAAGAAATTCACAGTCTGCTATACAAAAGGTAAGTTATAAATGTTAAATATCTATTTAGTAAAGTGAAAAGTATTACATTTTTGAATAATTACTTATTATTGAATATATACATAATTATTTCAGTTAATTTATAAACTCCAAAGATATAAGTTAATTTATATTAGGTATGATATAAAGTTAAAATTATTGTTTGAATATATATATATATATATCGAGAACACAAAACTATAATAGTAACATTTAGATTTAGATATATATTTTATTTTTTTGTATATGATTTCTATAAGTAATACAATCTAATACATCTAACAACGAATAATTTTGATCATAATTCTCATTATTTTAATATTAAGTATCTAGATTAAAAATTTTATTTTTTTAAAATAACCACATTGAAAGCTCTGTTTAAACATTACTATTCCAAATGACATCATAGAAATATTACATAAATCTAACCATTTTTGTCATAAAAAATATTTTTCATTTTTAAATATTTTCAATACCACTGTTTACAGTATTTTTGATCTATTGAATTGACAAAACATAAATTTAATCATATTCTACTATATATATTATAATAAATAAAAATTCTAAGTTTGTTATGTATTGTATATAAATAATTATAAATAGAATATTCATATAATCGTTAATGTTGATAAATATTTTTAATTTTTCTTATAATTTTGTATTTCATATCGTATATTTAATAATTGTATTAATACTACTCAAAATGTTTTTTTTTTTCATTTTATTTGTACCCAAGTTGAATATATAGTTTACCTGAATAGTATACACGTTTTTAATCTCAGAATTATTTGTAACATAATACATTTGGCTATGTGTTAATTTGGCCGTGTTCCAATAGTCTTCCTGTCTACTGCCTTTTCATAGAATGTGTTTATTTTTATACATTTAACGCAGCTTTCAAAATGTCACAAATTGTGCACAACGATCCTCCCGAAAAATCGTAATAAAAACAACATATGATACACATTTGCATCTGTTAAAACTTCCTCAAATCATTATATTCTATAAAAAAACCTTTGCACGTAACTAAAATTGTATAAAAAATAAATAACGCAAGCACTAAACCGAATTGTATTAAAGGTTTAACAGCATCGTAATTCATAGCGAGTATGTAAACGTATCATTTTTCGTTCCCTATATTAGTATTTCAAATGTTTGCCCTCTAAAGAAGTCGCGTCTAAATTATATGTAAATCCAATTTTAAAAAAAATACTAGCCACGGAAAATATTAGTCACGCTATATTTTATTAATAATTAGCACGTCAACAATAAAAATAAAAAAACCGTTTAATTTTAACCAAAATTAAAATCAAATTAAGTTTTTGTTAGATGCGCAATTTTTCGAATATTCTTAAACAAACATACTCGAAAATGTACACACACGAATATTCGAAAAAATGCGCAATAGAAATAGCTATATTTATATATATATCACTCCCTTCCGAGCACGTCACCTAAATCTCGCTGGAAAATAAATATTTACATCTGGTATGTGTTGTATTACTATTATTTATTAACTTCCCATGTTTATTTCTTTTCAACTTACCTACTGGATGTGTCAATATTAACACGTTTTGTTCTGTTTGTGGCGCTCGATTTAACTTATAACGATGCTCGATACTGCGGTTGATCGGAACGTTTATTGGAATATTTTTAGAATTCGTTGAATAACTTTGAAAGGACCTTCGCAGGAAGTTATTCTTAAGGTTTTTAACTACTTTGTTTTTCCCTAAGATAACGCGAGATGTTTGTGAAAAAGTGTTTTAGACGTACGGTTTAAATTATCCGTTCACATTTTTAAGTTTTTTCGTTCGTCAAAAGAATCACCCGGTGATGTAGACGGATGGTTGCTCCCAAACACGATTTCAGCCGGAATTAATTTCGAATCCTATTCGATTATTAGTCCGCGAGATTTTTTTAACGGAGGGAGGAGGCTCGGTTTTGGGAGGTCTATAGAAACGTTAGACTAACCAGTTAGTTCGCCGTTGACCGTGTGTTGAAAATGTATTAATCGTTAAACTTTAAAAACGATCTTAGTCGGTTGTTAATGACACCAGTACATTGTAATGAACGGCAGATAAACTGTATGAACCCGAAACAACAATCTTAGGCGTAAATTATGTTCTAAAAAGGAATTTACTTTCTGTCCAACAAGAAAAACGCATCGTCAAAAACAATATTTAAAACCAATAGACACGGAAGTGGAAATGGTTCAATAATATCGATCGCGCCGTTGTAATTGTCATGAATAGCGTCGTCCCACGTGTAATAAATATAATGTAAATAGGTTGTTTTGTCCACAATTTAACAATAGACCCAGATGTTCAAATTTAAGTTATTGATACTACCTACCATCACCGTTTTGTTGTGTACCTTTTCACAATAATAGAAATATCACGTGTCTGCCATTGTACGTGATTTCGGTGCCATCTGGTTTCGGGTCGTAAACAACCGGAAACGGATGAAGTATCCACATCCCCTTTAGTTTGCATGACTAAAATCTCTTAGAAAACCTAGGTGGCTGGTAAGCTATTTTTGTTATAATACTACCACGTGTATCTTACGAATTCTTAAATACGTGTTCAGGGCAATTAAAAGACGTCGTAGGTTATTATTTACGAATCATTTTTAAAAAATTAATACGTTTTTCTGAAATTTTCCAAAAAAAATTATTATTTCAATAGTTAATATATTTAATTTCGTCGATCAAAAAACAAGGATTCCTTCTGGTGGACTTTTCGTAGTTGTTTATTTTATTACTCAGGACTAAACAAAATGTTTCTTTTCAAAATCGTTAAAGAAATATTTGTGTTTTAGGTGAAATTGTGGCAAGAATCATTGGCGAGTACTGATGTTTCTGAAATGGATACAGATCAAGAAACTGAATTTCAATCACCACATTCATTTTCTGTATCATCTAATGATTTATCTTTAAGTTCGTTAGAAATAGTACAAATTGCAAATAATAAATTCCCCAACAAAAACGAATCCCGTAGTGATTCATCCGGATGTGGTATGTCTTCTACTAGAGTGTCTAAAGAAAATACGCTAGTCAGTGGTATTAATATGACTGTCGAAAATAACAAACTGTGCCCTTCTGTGGTCTGTGATAATAAAATGTCGAAATTACACTCCTCAACACCAATAAAAAATAATGGGAATAATTTGTGTTCAACTAAATTTGAAGACGTTTCGAACAAACAGAAAAATGAATCGCAGAAACGCCGTTCATCAAAGAAACACAGAAGACCGGTAATCGATATTCTTTTATGGTACATTATTTATAATTGTAGAGTAAAATAAAATTAACATTAAACAATATGATTGCAGAAGTCCAAGATTGAAGAAAACCAGTATACGAATGAAGCTGACGAGTTTATGGGCCAATTTAAACATTGCATCGGTGTCATAAATGGTGTAGTCACAAAAATGGAAGAAAGTTTTATGTCGCAAAGATAAATTTTTCTTCAGATTGAAACGTATTATTTGCACATCATTGTTAACAATAATTAAACGAGTATTATAACACTATTTATTTCTATGTTTTTTATATCCAATGATTTTGTAATTTATTTTTTTAGTTTTTTTGTTTCGAAATTTGTAAACTGAGAAAAATTGTTTAATATTTTATTTATGTTGTACCAAAAAATGTAATGTTTATGTAATCAAAACTTACATTAAACTGTTAACTTAGTCTTTTCTTTAATTTAAATTAAAATAGATTGTATTCCTCTAATTATCTTTCCATATTTATTTTTAAAAAATTGAACTATCCAAAACTATATATAATTGTAATCGATTTTAGAACAAGTCCTTGTGTTATAAATCAATATTCACACGCGTATTAAAATATATATATTACATAAAACTGTTTTCCTTGTAAATTTCTAACACATTACTTTATAACATGTTAATTATAATTTGTACCGAACATTTAACGTATGTAATATTAATATTGATTATTATAATAATAACGTAACAATTGTTTATCTCTTTATGAGCAAGCTGTTTTTAGTGAATAAATTAACTTTATTATATTGTACATGTAACTGTCTATTGTCTACAAATTAATATTGAAAATAAGGGCACAGAAAAATTGTCATAATTTATATCTTTAAGGTAATAATATATAATAAAATTCATTAATTTATGTATTTATATTACTTTAAATGTTAATTATGCGTTTAAAGTTTGTAATAGCTAATTCGATCATTAATCATTATGTTAATTTTTTTTTTATAATTTTAAATGTTGAAAGTAATTAATTCTTCGAGTTTATTTTTTGTTTTTTTCATTCACTAACAATATAATTTTTTGATAATTTATATTCGATTATATGTTCATAAATAATTTAAACTAATATTGAGACAATTGTAATTATAAGTGCCATATTAGTATCTGTCATAGGTGTGTTTATTGTTAACGACAAGACTGATTCAATATAAATAAATACTAATTTATGTATTATTATTACTAATTTGAAGTGTTTATTTTATTCTTTTAACTGAGTCATTCTAGTCCATGAATTACTAAGAGATAAAGTTAGTCTACTATTCTTTTACACAAATTCAAGAAGTCAATTTGCGATATAAATCGTGCGTAATACCAATAAAAGATATACAAAAATTGCTTAACAAATTTTCTGTTACAAAAAAGGGCTAGAGGTGAGTTGGAAGCAAGATGTAATTTAATGTTACTAATAGATATATACTGATACATAATAACGTGTAAAAACAAGTACGATAGATTAACGTAATCTTCAAATTAATAAGTTTGAAACAAGTGTCGGTTGATTGGATTGTATTTGAAACGCATAATGTAATGTCGATATTACGATACGTCTCATTTGAAAAATGAAGGGTTATGTCATAGTGTGTATGCGAGCGGATAAATATATTTCAGGGCGTGTACAATAATAAAAATATATTCGTAAACTACTTAATCACTTTAGTTTTCGCATTTGACAGTAGTAATAGTGTACAATAATACGCTAATTAATCGTACTGTATAAAGCGTTCTATTAGTTTGACGTATGTATCGCAATAGTCTAAAAGTGTAAAATAACAGTATTCGAATTTGAGTGCTATAATATTTTTCGAATAATCACGTACAGCGAGTCGTATATGCTTATATTAAGCATTAGCCACGTATTAACAAATATAACAATCGACACATGCCATTCGTAACGCGAACAGAATTTTTATCACGAATACGGGTACATTTTAGTATACCTACTCTAAATCGTGACAAAACAATATAGAGAACTTCCGCAATATAAACCGATAAACGATCATAAAAATCGCTTCAAAATTCAAATTAATTAGAAGAGTAACAAATCATATAATACGTTTACAAGAATAAAAACGTCAGTCACCAAATTTATTCTAATGATTGGGACGAGATAATTCTTGAATCGTAACACTGTTAGTGTGATAATTAATATATTTTAGCCTATAGATTTTCGTGGTTATCGACATTCTTCTCCTACGAATATATTTTGTAGTTAATTCATACGTAAGCGTTATACAAACATATAATAATTAATATTAATTGTCGTATAAACGTATACAGAGTGATTCGTTTAATTTGGAACGTTAATTTTTTCCGGTAGGTTATCACGAATCGTTTTCGAAAGTATAAACCGAAAATTAATTATAATAGGAGTTAAATTTGGAACAAACAACGTAATAAATTATTCTTTTTTTTTTTTGATATTTTTTACAAAACCGAACGGGACTAAAATATTTTCACGTCTTCTCACACCTTTTGGCATTCGTCATAATTTAAATAAAGATAAACAAAAAAAACCACAAGTTCGGATCCTAATAACACATGGCATGTCCACGAGTTGTTTATTTCGAGTCGATAGGTCTTCGTGGAAGTTTCGAATATCTACGGCCTACTCGTATACGTCTATTAAACGTTTAAAAAAACGTTGTCACTTACATTATTATTATTGTATTCGTTTTTTAAATGTAATATCGCGAAGTAAAAACTATTTAAAACAATAAACTACGCATACATAATATATTTTTTGTTTCCATTAAAAGTGTTTGGTCTTGTAAATATATTTCAGAATGACATTTATTAAAAATTATTCGAGGTTGTTGTAAACAGTATATTATTTTATCATGTACCTATTAAGGAGCAAAATGCCGCCTATTCTCTCGTCTTAAAATGATAAAAGAATGATGTAAGTTTTAATCGTCATAAAAATATGATAATTAGTATACTTAGGCATATTTTGATAATTATTAATCGTCGAAATAAATTGTATATGAATATATCGAATAAAATTTATAAAAATTATTCTATATCTAGTTATACATTTGCATTCTTAATATCGGATTATAAAAGTCATAAGTAACGTTTTAGAAATAAATTAAACGTGAATTCGCGAAAATTAGTTTTTATTCCTTTTCTTTATCAATATTTCTATTGACTTAAAATAGTTGTCTTATTTTAGCCGTGTTTTCGATTTTTGTTTGTAATATTGTTTAAACATTAATAATAAATATTTTGATCTATAAATGATATTAATTAGACGAACGGTATATCTCAGTTTTTTTGAAATATTTGTGCATCAATATTTTCCAATATATATTATCCCCACGCGGAAAACGTAATTACTTCGAACGTTATAATATGTATAGACAATAAATTATTAGACAAATCATGACTATAATTTCCGTATTATTTTACGATCATATATATATATATATATTCATTTTGGACGTATATAGGTAATATGATATCGATAATAAAAATGTTATACTTATCTACGTTAAAAAAAATCCTAGAAATTATTGCGAGCATGCCAAATATTTATACATCATCAGAGGTCTCAAGAGTTGTTCCATATAATTTTAATGTATATACGTACGATAAACGCGTGCGCGTGTGTATGTGCGTAAATATATAGAATACATTAAAAGAATTTGTCTTAGACCTATATTCAATGGCTTCACATATAATTGAGTGTCGTCTATACAAATGAAAAACAATTGGAGTAAGCGTCCTGAAGAATTTTGTGTCAAATATGCCGCCAGAAGAATGTCGTGAATGCAAATTGGAAACAGTCCGAAACGTCTGCAGTCTGATGTTCTATACGGATATTATGGAATGAAAAAGGAACGGACGTAAATAAACGCTAAGTAAAAATATTACGTAAAAATATAGTGACCGGATAAAATTCACTTAAAACATATTTTGATAGGTAAAGCGGTTTAAGGTATATTACAGGTTTTAAATCGTGGTAGGTAAATTTAAATATTTTATTTTTTTTAAATATAATTTATTTACACATTAATATACCTAGGTACACATTATTTAATTAGCGTTGTATACCGCGTTTGTTTTTAAAAAACAAATTATCCCCACGCTGAGTAGTTTTAAATCACAATTTATTATAATACGAACACTCTTCAATCAACATCGAAGATATGTTTAGTTTGATACATATCGCTAAACGTTTAAATGTTAATCAATGTTCGGGAGGTATGGTATATTTTCTATTTGTAATTTAGTTGTAGTCAACGACCAGTATGTTGGTATTTCAAATATTAATATATAAAAAAAGGTAAATAGATAATCACTAACATTTAGTTCGGACCTGCTCTTGAACAAAGCGGAGCAACTAACTTAAATAGAAAAACTGAAAGTGCCAAGTCGGTTTTCTTTATCATTAGTTAGTACGTATTCAATCGTCAAAATTGATAACTTTTTCTTTATCTTTTACTGATAAGAATATTTGAGTAATACTTTTTGTTTTCATACTTGTTTTGTTTTAAATTTTTAGTGTTTTTTAGGATTGTAGATTTATTTAGTTATTTAATATTTTGTTTTATTTAATTTTTTTAAGTACCCAAAACGTTACAAAAATGGTTGTAAATAACAGGCATAAAACCAACGTATTGAATAATTTTAGAACAGATGAGGTAGGTAATGACGTTTTATCGAAAAACTAATCGTTAAATTATTTAAGTACACTAAGCGTTGTTATTATTTTACGTTTAAAACTGAAGTATATATTATAGATTGTGTGTATTTTTAAGCTATCGCTAAAAATAATATTTATGAATATATTTCTTTTAGATCATGTTTTTAATTTAATAATTCATAATTATTTTGTAGATTGATTCAGAAGATGCAAATTTGGAAAATCTAAATATAAATCAAGTAAGTGACTGATAACATTTTACAATATATTAACTATTACAAATATTATTCATACCTATATTTAGATTCAAACAAATATTATAAAACATTCTTGGCAGTATACCGTTCAATTAAATCCAATTGGATTTTATGGTGATAACCCTGATATACAAGTAAATTAATAATTAAACTCAATTATGTAGTTATTCTACAGTTTTGTTCATAGTATTCTTCATTGTAGCCAAACAATGAACATCAAGTCTGGAAGGAAACTCAATACTTATCAGTATGTTATAAACATAGTTCAACATATTTTATGTTTATATGTAATAAATAAATAATCTCACTTATTTACTTTGTTAGTTGTATAAAAATGTGTTGTCAATCTTAAACAAACTTACATGGACTACATTTGATAAATTAGTCGACGAATTTAAAAAATTGCCAATAGAAAACGCTGAATGTCTCGAGAATATTGCTAATATTGTGGCTTTCAAAGTAAACTATACAATTATAACAGTAAATAAATTATTTAAAATAATTATTAAAATATTTTTTTTTGCAGGCATTTGATGAGCCTTCATTTGGGTCTTTATATGCTTCATTATGCAGGGATCTTGACATAACCATTAATTGTCAACATGAAAATGGTTTATCGTATCAAATAACATTTAAAAAATGTATAATTACAGTTTGTCAACATTTTTTTCAAAAGCATTGTTTGAATGATACTGAGGAAATAACTATATCTATAGAGCATTTGCAAAATCAAAGACGGCTTAAAATGCAATCAATAGGTTGTATTAGGTACAGTTTTAAAATGAAATATTTTGATAAACTATAATAAATATAAATATAAATAATTATAATTTATAAATGATATGTATTCTCAAATTAGTTTATATTAATAAATATTATTTGTATTTATAGATTTATTGGGGAAATGTTCAATCAGTCATTATTACCTCCAACTATTGTATACTATTGTTTAAAAACATTGTTATGTAAAACTGAAGAGAGGTTTCTTGAGTATGTCTGTAATCTTTTAAAAATAGCAGGGAAAAAGTTAAATGAACAAGTAAAAAGCAAAGTTTGAATTAATATTAACGATAAAGTATTTTAAAGAAGTACCAATAATTATTGCAGATAAGTCTGGATGATGTGTTTGAACATTTAATATATTTGGTATCTGATGAAATGAAATCTAAATTATCACCGAGGATACGATTTATGGTTAAGGATGTAATTGAAGTTATAATAATACCACAAAGTATTTTAAATCAAGCCGATTCAAATACAGTATCAAATTATACTTTATGTACTACATAATTTTATTTTACAACTTTTGTGTTAGTTTTAAAACAATATAATTTTACAGTTACAGTTAACTTTGTTAATTTTTTAAAGTTTGGAATTTGTTAATTTAACATCGGTAATTTGTTTTAGAACTTACAATTATTACCAACTAAATCATATAAAAGCTTGTAATTTTGGAATTTATTATTAGTTGTTATGTTCACGATGAGAACTTCAAATAGCAGTGTCACTTGAACATTTTTAATTAATAAAACATAATATTTTAATTAACTGTGATACATATTCATAATGAAAATAAAAATAATTAGGTACTATATATATTGTAATATCTTATTGTACACAATTTTAAAATGTTTATACAGTTATTAATAATAATAATATACATATACTAGACGAATATATTGTATTCAATTTATTTTTCTATAAAAATAATTGTAATTTTTGTAATTTTAAATCTTAATTTAACAGTTTAATTGAATTTTCCATTATACGTAAAAAGATTACACTGTTCAAGTTGGACTTATATATTTTCATTCATGTTTTTAAAAATAATCTGAAATAATAGATATAGAATAATGATAATTAAGTTTTTCAGTGTTACAAGTTAGCACAATAAGCACACTTATTAATCATAATTACGATATTTTATTTGTTTTATACTTTTGGAATATTATTTGCACAGGTATGAAGATTTTTCATTTTAAATTCTACACATTATTCATAATAAATCATTCTAATGCAAGTTTTTGTACACAATAACAAAAAATACACAGCATTGTTTGGTTAATTTAGGTTAGTCTAAAATTGTTATTACTTAAAAAATTATATTTTAGATCATTCTATATTTGTGATCCAAGGGTAATATTATCTTTAAGTTCTAAGGTTGTGTAGGAAATTTGTTTAACTACTACTGATAGGCAAAATATATAGGTTTTTGCTGTATAAGATTAAACATAATTATCTGAAAGTCTAGTTTACTATAAATCTTATACTAATAGATGGAATACATGTAGTTTAATTCATGTAGAAAGGTCTGATATGAGTATACTGACTGATCGATGTACACTAGACATCCTATGTTTGACAGTTTAAAAGTAAAAACCATAAATTATAGATATACTGCAATTGTAATTTGAAATTTTAAAAATTATTTTACAATTGGAATTTGGTCAAGTCCGTATTTATTTTCCTTGGCTATAGATGGAATTTTATGGATATAGAGGATTAAGTGCTATGGTGTGTAAAAGGAAGTGTGAAAAAGAAGTTTCGTGATGTCATATAGAGAAATACTGGTGTGTGGCAAAATTAAGAGCGATTTTTTATTTAGATAATTAGTTGAATAAATATTTCGTTCGTCATTATTTTATATTTAGTATGAGTACAAATCATTTAGTTCTAGTGTGGGAAATATAGAATATAGTTGTACGTTACACTATTTTTATTTATAAGTTCAAATTTAGATTTATTGATAAAAAGTATCTATTTAATCGTGTAATATAGAAATATATTTGAATATCGATGAAACGGTTTCAAAAATGTTTTATTTTTGATTATTACTTTCTTCCTTTGTCACCTTTATTATTGTAATAATTATTATAATGGTGATATGTATGTATTTTAAATGCTAGTTCCTTATTTTTTCATATGTGTACATGTTTTCCCGTATATTCGGTATTAAATAAAATTACAATCTGGTGAATTTAAATACAATACTCGTTATTGTCAATATTTGTGTATATTTAACATTGTTTTTGGGTGTAGTGTCAGTTTAATTGAACGAAATAACTAACTATTTTCCGTTTATATATATATATAAATAATTACATCGAAAATTACGACCAATTTTTTTATTGGAACGAGTTTCAAAATTATTTGAATAATGTCTTATTCTGGCGTACGGGAATTGGAATGTTGTGATATGTATGTCTGGACATTGGTGGCCAACTACCGAATAAAGTTGTGACAAAAAGTTGTATGACAAATAACGAGTTCCTGTTTGAGCTGCAAAAATTTGATGACCACATCGTCAAACGATGACGAAATTGATTTATACGTCCACCTTTCCACCATTAAGCGACCCTTTGTCCATGTCATAAACTACCTTGATTCAAAGTAATAACATTGAATTACTATAAACTCGGGTTCTAGAATTACACAAGGTTTATTGATAAGACCAGAAAATCTTATCACGTCTTTAGAGACAATATTTATATAATCTTTGGAAATCTTTAAAAAAAAGAGTGAATGTACATTGCGCGGTATGACAATCTTCGTATAAATTCTTATTGGATTATGATAAACTAAATGTTGCCATATTTTTTTAGGTCTCCATAACCACGACACAAACGTTTGATGAATTTTTAGGTATACGATTCATACACGTCCGTCAAATTGTATATGTTTCTTATGTTTTGTACGTTTGCGGCGACTGTATGACTACATTTATTATTCCATAAACTGTGTCACGACTTACTGTAGTCATTTCACAATTGCGTTCAGATTAGCGAACGAAAAATTAATCATTTTGATGTATTAATCGGTACGCGTTTTATGGGCAATTTTCGTTTAAATGTTAACGGTGTATAGTGTGTCAATATCGTGATTTTTCAACAAAACTCATGATGAGAAAATCTTTACGGTTGAAATTAGCGAAAAATAATAATGTAAGTAACCTATTTATTAATAAGAAGCAGAAATGAAAATGCTTAGATAGATGAGTGGGGTGACAAGGAAAGATAGGATAAGAAATGAATATGTAATGGGAAGCATAGGAATAGCGTCGATAGTAGATAAGATGAGAAAGAATAGACTTGGATGGTTTGGGCATGTTATGAGGAGAGAAGAGTCTGAAGTAGTAAGAACTGTTATGGAAATGAATATTGAAGAAAGAAGAGGAAGACCAAAGAAGAAGTGGGTGAATACAATCGAGGATGATATAAGGACTGCTGGTGTATGCGTGGTGTTTGTGGAAGATCTGGCCAAATGGAGGTTTTGGATAAAAGTGGCCAACCCCAAATAGATTGGATAAAGGCGAGGGAGATGACTATGAACCTATTTATTAATTATTATTTTTTAAAATAATAACTATAGTCTTTAGATTAATACCTAATTAATAGTGTTATCGATGGTTTTAGATTCCATTGAACAGTAAAGATGAAGATGACGATGATACATACAGTCATTTATATCTAAATGATGAAGTAATTAATAAATACATGGATTTAATTAACGAACGTTCTCCTGATACTGTATATGCATTTAATACATTTTTTTTTTTGGCTCTATCTGCAAAAGGATATTCGTCCGTTTCTCGGTGGACAAAAAAAATTGATATATTTTCTAAACAAAAACTATTTATTCCTGTTCATATAGATGAAGAAAGTCATTGGTGTCTAGTGTGTGTCAATTTCAAAGAAAAGTCCATTAAATATTATGATAGCCTTGGAGGACGTAATTTTAAATGCTTAAAGTTTATATTATACTATTTGGTGTTCGAACATGTTGATAAAAAAAAAGAAGAATTTAGACCAGATGGTTGGTTGTTAGTGAATGAGAAAAAATGCCCACAACAAACAAATGTTTGGGATTGTGGAGTATTTATTTGTATGTTTGCTGAGCATTTATCAAGAAATGTACCACTCAATTTTACCCAGGATGATATGGAAGACCTTAGAAAACAGTTATACTCGGAGTTACAAGCAAACAAATTAATCAATGTAATGCCAAAAATATAGTTTTCTGTACTATTTGAAAGCAAAAAAAAAAATGTAAGTATTTTCATTTATATTATTTTTATTTCATTGTTTATATCATAGTTATCATTTATAAATAATTCGTCTATTATTAAGTATTCATAAAATTGAATTCCGGTCTATTTCTTTTATTAGAAAATATACATGTTAATAAGTTTTCTTTTAAACAACATTTATGTTAGAATTATATACTTTTCAAAATGAAAATTAATTTGCTCTTATTAGGTAATCAGAGTATTAATATATGTATTGTTGTAGGTATTAACTATTAATTATACATTTACTTAAAGGAATAGACCATAAATTTTGTAAAAAATCAATTTGGTTTATATATTTTTAGAATATATGTATAGACTATCTATATGCTTTATGCAATATACTAATTATTTATAAGTTATACTTAATATCATTATTAAACAACTATATTTTTTTATTGTTGATTTTAACTAGTAACTATAAATTTATTTTATATAAATTTTTTAATTATTTGGCTTGAGTTTTTAAACATAATATGTATAGACTAGGTTATTTATCTATATTGTTGAGCAATGTACATATTAATTATGTATTATACTTATTATTAATTATATATCGTAATACGAATTTCTTGTAAAAAATAATATATATTTTTAAAAATTGAAATATTAAATTTTTTTGTTTGTAAAAATGGAAAAAAATATAACACTATAATGGAGGTTGCCTATTTATTTCGTAGTGATGGGTAAATTCTCCTTTAAAAAATAACTAATGTAACTAATTGAAATCAACTAAAGTACTTTTTCATTACATAAATAAAAAATAATGCATTATACTATTTTTTAAACTACAAAATGATTAGTAATAAAGTTTTTGAAATATATGCATGGTTATGCTAATGTAAAAATTTGTATTATTTTAAGCGAAGCTGAAAGTCTTTTTAAAATTATTAAATTATGTTTATACTATTAAATATTTAATTTGAATTATTTTATAAATACCATCAAAACAAAGAAAATTATCCATAATACATTAAAAAATTTAAATTTATAAATACTTTTATAATAGTAAAAGCTTCCTTTGTACTTAATTCTTTAATTGTTAAGCTATAATATACCACGTTTATGTAGCTTTAATAAAAAAAAAGCTATGAAATAAATACATAGTATTGAAATTATTATTTATTTATTGTAATTCAACCTTACAAATATGAAATAATTGTGGTTGTAATAGGATTGATGTAGTATAAAAAACTGGATTATTGTTAAAGATAGTAGTTAAATTTTCAATATTATTGGTATATTAGTTTAAATTTTTTATTTTTCCGTTAATATTTTTAAAATTATTTGTAATTTGTAATTTATTAAATAACAAAAACATAGTGTCAAGAACGACCAAATATCATTAAAATGAATTAACGTTAACTTAATATATGATTGGGTATAGAAATTTTAATATGAACATTTTACAAGTTTACCAATCACGAATTAGTTACACATATTAAAATCAAATATATACATATATATTTATTTATAAACTTACAGCGTCTTATCCAGATTGTTTACGATTTAATCTGATTAATATTGTACAATTAAGAGTAAGTACTTGTTACACGATTATAGTTTTAAGATTTTAGAAATTTAACAATGCATATTTTAAAATTTCAATTGTAGTTTTAAATGATAACACTTGACTATTGATCTTAAACCGGTGTAAAATATTTTTTCTTGTAGTTTCATATATCTTAATTATTCCCGTTACGAGGATTCCAAGAAACGTGACAATCCTAATTTCCAACGTCCATCGTTCAACCGATACGACAGTTCGTTTACAAGCATTCCTATCGGGAACGTCTTATCATCGTAATAATATTCGCTATTATTTATATATTTAGTTATAAATACATTTTATTCGTACTATATAATACGGCTGTCAACTATTAGTTCGGTGGGTTTTAATTTTGATTAATACTCTGGTAACACGTCTCGTTATCAGACAACCGCTATCAATCGAAATATTGTTAGCGCTAAAGTACACAATCCGCGTTCTAAGAAAAAAATAAATGATAACTCGAATTTTTAGGGGTGAACATAACGCCGAAACGTTCGATGTCCACTGGCGCCGGAAACGTTTAAAATTGAAAACGGGTTGGAACCGTATTAATAAATCTCTTAACAATATACCGTAGCGGTGCTTAGACCGGCCGATCGTTGAAAAAAATATCGTTTCTGACGTGAAGTAAACATCGTGCGTTGCCGAGACAATCATTTACGACGGACTATTATACGCGTGAGGAGTGGACAATAAGCGTTGGTCACACTGTATGTGTGCCCGGGGGGGGGGTATCCTAATGCGGTATAGTGGAATCCCACCCAAAACCAATGCCCCTTCCATTTCCCTTTCATTTTCGTTTTCTGTTTGTAAACAACATTATTAATCACTGTTTCGTTTTTGCGCTAATATTTTTTCCTTGTGCGCGATTTTTGAACGAAATATTTCTTTCGATGTTGCCCGCGTTTGCGGCCGTTGTGCCCGTATCGTTTGTTTGTCACCGTCAACAAAACGTGTTTGCCGTTCGTTTCGTACGCGCCGCCAATTAGACGCTGACCCGAGGCGAGTTTACTAGTTAAAAATATCGATATGTAATGTACTATTGTTTTGGACGAAAGAAAATACGACGCCGTTTTTATTATTATTCGACGGTACGTCTCTCCGTTTCGGAATTTAAGTGTATACGGTACGTTAGGTACACTCCTGTTTATTAATTATCGTCGTGTCTGTCTACTTGAATTTAGGGTTCCCTATCATCACCGACGTTCTACGGTGGTTTCGTTTTTGAGCTCGTGTTGTGTTAAAATACGTATTGTTGTCGTTAAGTTTTCTTCAATTTTGTACTCAATGGTGTCGATATGTAACAAACTTTAGGGATAACATTACGTATTCGATTTGATTCAAAATTATTGTTTTTCCGACATTGTCAACGCATTTTGTGTTGATAAAATGGGTTTGTTTGAAATTTATTTGCCCTTATAATAATAAATATGTATAATTAAAGTTAATGTTTAATCTACGGTTTGTCATATTTAAAACATAATTATTATAATATGTGCATTTACATAAAATGTAATACATCAGTTTATAATGCGTGTAAAAAGTTTGATTAAAAATATTATCTATAGCGATTAATAATTGTTGATTAACAATAATATTTAATATCAATTTTAAGTTTTAATACAGACTTGCAACATAATTTGTAGTGTTGGAGTATATTCAAATAATGTATATTGGTGATTAGTTTGACTTTTAAGTTTCTTTTTAGCTAAGTAATTAAGAAATAATATTTTGACTTCATTATTTTTTATACGTTTGAAATAAATGATTTTATATATACATATTCTTGGGTAGTTTTTAAACGTATTTGTGTTTACATTTAATATTATTTACAAATTCTGGTTCATGTGGTTGTTGAATGTAGAATCAGTTGTTTATTGTCATATCTAAATAAGTTTTAATAAAACTATCTTGTGCAGTTGAAGTTTTTGTTTTATTGAATCTACCACAAAGTGGAAGCGATTAGACTTTTATTATAATTTCATGTGGTAACTTTTTTAAACATTTTATTTATATTTTTAAATTATAAATACATAAGAAAAGAAATAGCAAATATTTTTTATTCTTATTATACAAGTAGGTTTTATATAAAAAACACATGCGGGTACCCATTATTTTTCTTGCTATACTTGTAAATAATAATATAAAAACACACAAAAAAAAAAAATATATATATATATATATATATATTTATATTTTTTAACTAATCGTTCAATCAATATTTCATTATTATTTGATATGTTACAGCGTTAGTTAATAATTTTAAGCTAACCATTTGTAAAGAAAATTTATATTGTTTTAAAATAATTTCAATAATTGGTAACGAGATTAAGAGAGTAGCTTTTTAAGTATTATCATCTAATATATTCTTATTATATTTTCAGATTGGACTTTATTAAATATGAGGTGTTGATTAGAATAACAATTACGAGTTTGACAAGTGTTGCATAACATACATCTTTTTAAAAATGAATAAAAAGTATACACATTTTTTCTTTTGTCAATAATT
This sequence comes from Geopemphigus sp. TES_GeoC_2020, assembly GCA_025469175.1. Lineage (NCBI taxonomy): Eukaryota > Metazoa > Arthropoda > Insecta > Hemiptera > Aphididae > Geopemphigus > Geopemphigus sp. TES_GeoC_2020. The sequence goes on from JAIPRN010000073.1 coordinate 87,972, forward strand.
GGTGTACTAATTGACATGGGTGATAGATTATTTATGGCAATGAGTCGCCGCCGCATATCATGCCCATTGGCTGTTCAACAGCTGTGGGATGCGGTAAAAGTGATACGTTTTCAAAGGCAGGTACCAGATATCGATCGCATTACAAAATATATGACTAAAGTCCACAATATGTCATCAGGTAAACTAATGGTTTGCTTTATTCAAAAGTACATTTTTTAAACCGTTTATTCTGTATTTAATAGAGGAAGTTGGAAGGCAACTAAATTATTGTGTACGTGATGGTCTTCTAATTTTAACAAAAAGAGTTGGTAATAAAGGTTCAAAAGCAGGAGTTCAAACTGAAGGGTATAAACTTCCAGAAGAAAAAGTATGCAAATTTAATACAAATTATAAAATTTTTCTATTTAATATATAATTGATTTTGTAGGTTGATAAAGATAGCCACGATTGGTATTGTTTTCAATGTCACAGTGCTGGTGATGTTATAAGTTGTACTTCTTGTTATCGAGTTTACCACCTTTCATGTATTGAAAAAGAGGATTTGCCCGAAAATGATGTTAAACATAAATTCATTTGTAATATATGTAAAGTGAGTAATTTAAAAGATTTTAAAATACATACATAATTATATAATATTAAATTGTTTTATACTTTTAGAATTGTGCTGCTACTAAAGAAGCTTCTAAGAAGATTAAAAAAAGTCAACTTAATAGATTACTTTATCATACTACTGGCAGATTAAGAGAAAAAGTTATTACCTTAAATATAATATTATATATTTTATATTAATAAACATGCATTTTGATATCCTAGATACCTTTGCCATGGGCAGAACGTAAAATTGCTACTACAGCGCCATCAACATATGTATCAGACAGACTTCAATTTCAGAGTCAGTTAAAAGGAAGTGATTTGCATTTTAATATGAAATCAGCATTAAAAGACAAAGATCCATGGAGAATAGATCTACTTATTTTCAAGTACTTATTATTTTCATTATTTTTGGGTAAAATGTATATTTATATTTCTTTTTTTAAATTATAGAATTATAGATCTTCAAATGATTGAAGATAAAGCTGATAATGATGAATACAAAAATGTTGAAGAGTTTCGAGCTGATATATTAACCTTTGTTCATAACATTATTATTTTTCATGGAGGTAAATTATGACAATTATTTTTTGTAATTTACCAAATATTTACAATCAAATATGTAATTAATCAAATATTTTAATTATATTTCAGTTCATAGCAGTTTGGCTGATTATGGCCGTTTAATGTTGAGAGATTGTAATCGAGATTTGGATGAAATAATGAGGTGTCGTTATTGTTATAAGTATTCCATACAAAAAAATTCAAAATTTTGGTTTTGTAAACCATGTAAACCAGCACATGATTTAGTATATGCAAAGCAAGAAGATTTTCCATACTGGCCAGCAAAAGTGAAAATATAATGAAATAAAGATATTTTGTCACTAGTATTTAAAAATATTTTTGTATACATGTTTTAGGTTTTAAAAGTTGAGGGTGATATTTATGAAGTAAGATTTTTTGGAGGTGAACACCAACTTGGATTTATTGATAAATCGCAAATTCGTCCTATATCTGTAAACATTCATACTTTGCAAGTAAATATTTCCAAAATTTCGTGTAATAATCTTTTTATTTGAATTATAAATTATTAGTATTTATTAATTATTTAGTTGTAAAGAGAAAATTGTTGAATTTAGTGGGATAATATAAACTAATTATGGAGTTATTGTAACTAATTGTTTTTACAAAATTTCCATAAAAAAAAAACTCGATGAAAATTAAAATTATTATTAATTAATAAACTTCAATATTTTATAGTCTCAAGGTCGTACTTCTCAGTGGAATAAAGCTTGTGAAGAATTACGTCGCCATCAGTTACAACTAAATAAAGTTATATTTGGTATTACTGCACAATCATCTTCTTCATCTAATTCGTCATCTGAAGATGAAGACGAAGAAGAAAGTAAGGCTGAGGATTTACCATTACAAACACGAAATGAAAAAAGTAAAGTTAAAGAAGAAATTAAAACGTTAAATGCCGAAACAAAAGTCGAGAAAGTTGAATCAGATAATGAATTGGAATTGAAGGATGAAGAAAAAGAGGATTCTGAACAAGAACAACCTATTAAAAGAAAACGAGGTAGACCATCATCATTAGAAAAAAAATGTAGTCCACCAAAAAAAGTAGTAAAGAAACCTTTAGTAACAAAAAAAACAAGTCCTGAAGCTGTTGTTGAAAAAAGACCTAGAGGTAGACCTAGAAAAGTGGTAGAACTAGTTAACACTGATGATACGCCTGTTAAACCCTTGAAAACAAAAGTTAAAAGTCCAAAAGAAAATAGTAGTATATCTGAAGGAATTAAGACAACCAAAAGTACATCTTTGTTGAAAACAAAATCTCCGGTTAAAGAAAACGAAATAGATGAAAATATAACATCTACAACTGAAAGGTTAAAAGACCCAGATGTTGTTGAAGATGAAACAGTTAGTTCTTCATGTCAAGATCTAGTACGTTCGGTTAAAGTGCAAACAAAACCAATTAGCAAGAAACCACCCAAAAGTTATATTAATAAGGTATAATTTGTTAGTTGAAGATATGATAGTCTATAAATTATAAAATTAAATTTTGATATAGATTCGAGCTGAAATGGAAAATGAGAAACGTAATGCTCTTGAACAATTGATTGAACAACATAAAGAAGAAATGGCTTTATTACAAGAAAACCATAATATTGCATTGTCCGAAGTAAAAAAAAAGCAATGGGTAAATATACGTATATAGTTATTCGCGTTTAATTATTTTTCAAAATAAATTATGTATTTTATGACTAAATGTTTAAATTGTCTAAAAGTAAAAACCTAGAAATCGTACGTTAGAACATATATAGCAAATTTATTTCAGTTTTAATTGATTGTTTTAACAATATATTTAAATAGTATTCTATAATAATGAGCTTGGTAGAAATGTATCGCTTAAATGTCTATATTTTAATACATTTTCTATATTAATATTAAGTTAACAATAATAAAATATAATTACCGTAAATAAATAATTTTTACACGACATAAGTAAATAATTTTTTTATCTAATTAGTAATTATTGTTTTTAGTGTGTGAATTGTGAAAGTGAAGCCATTTATCATTGTTGCTGGAATACAGCGTATTGTAGTCCGAAGTGTCAACTAATTCATTGGAGTAGTGAACACAAAAGGCACTGTCGTCGTAAAAGATGATCTTAAGGTATTTTGACTAAAGAAATTATATTTCTCTTAGTTGAATATCTGTTGTTTATACACATTGTACATAGGCGGCGTAATTATATATTATTAATTTAGAATGTTCGGTGTAATATTGTGAATTAACTTAAAACTAGAAAATGAATTAATTTTAAGCGAATCACTAAACTTATTTTATGTTAACCATTAATCAGAACAATTACTAATAATGTGATTATTCAGAAACAAAAGTATTATTAAATTTATAATTTTATGGTTATTTAAATATGATCTATCTATTATTATTATTATTATATTCATATTTGACTAATTCATTTATAACTTTGTTTAAATTTGATCAGTTTTACGTTAAATTTTCTAAGTAATATGAATCAAATTCATCTCTTAAATATTCGTCACATTTTACAGCTTAAAATTTAACGAAAGTTATTTTTTATTTTCATTTTTATTAAATTAGTTTTTTAAAATATATTTACATTTTGTAAATGTATTATTTATTTTGTTGTTTTTTGAATTTTTTTTAAGTTTGTAAACGTAGACATTTTTCACGTATATTACAAATTTAAGTTTTTATTGAATTTTTTAAATAATATACATCTTAGGGTCTAGGATGTAGATTTAAATTGTTACGAAATGGTGCTTTAAATTTAAATACTATTTATACAATTAAGGAGTAATTTCATTTCAGTGAATTCAAATCATTTTATATCGTATAAAAAAAATATATATATATTTAGCTTCTATAATGACCCTTTTCAAGTTTAATAAATTTTATATCCATTATATATTTTTGTAGTTTTTATAGCGATATAACCAAGCGCGTTGTTTATTTGAAAGAAATAGAAAACTGATTATTCGAAACATTGAAATTAAATATTTTAAACTAATATCTGTTAATATAATACTTCCAATTTTTTCCATTTTCGTCTTAATATTATTTTAGTTTGTGTTATTGTATACATATTTATTAATATTGATTTTTATGATTGTGCAGACGTAAACTTTTAATGAGCAATATTTTAACCTATTAGACTGTAATCGTGTATATATTTCAACGAATAGTAACGACTACTAAAAAGCTTATTAATTATTAAACACAGTAACTTAAAGTTATATTATATTTTTGTACAATTTCATATTATACTTTAGTAGGTACATTTGATCTCAACACTTGTTTTGGTGTGTAATAATAATTTATTTATTCTTTAGCGCGTTATTTTTTAAACCAGGCCTTATTTACACGATAAATGATGGTACAAAAATATTGTACCTTATTAAGTATAGCGAAAGTTATTATTAGCGTAACGGTATTTTTATCATTATTTAAACCGTAATCAATTATTGGTGATTGTATCGAAATGTAGATTATCGATTGAATATTGTTAAACTAATTAATCAATAACATCCGAATAATAATAATGTATTATTCTATTTTAAGCTTAATGTTTAGCGAATATGTTGTAGATTTAAATAAGATCAACGTAATCAAATAATTAAAATAAAAAAATACTTAAATATTATAATTATGCTTATGATATGTATATAATAATATAGGTTTTAGTTTATTATTTATATATAACTTGTAAGATTATATTGTTCATTAAAATATTTATAAAATCTAATCGTTGGCGTTTTTTTATTGTCGCCTATTTACTAGAACCGAATAAAAAGTAAGAATAGAATGTCCGGATGTTGTAGGTAAATATACAAATGTCGTCCCGTAATGTTTCCTATAGCCGTCGCCAGTTTGCAAAATTGTATTTTATTGTCGGTAAGAGTTTAAAATCGATCGCAGTCTACTACGCTTAATCGATGGTCTAACATCGCATTTAATTATACATTGACGGGTAATTATTAAAAAAATGTACACTTTTCGTTTTTACGTTATTCGTTTTTCTTGGGTCCTATGATATGTACGTATCGATAAAGCGCCTAAAGTATTGAATTAGCGACAAGTAATCCAGGATCTGCGCCACTGGTTTGCCTTTACAATAGCGGTAGACGAATATATTTAAATATTTTACCCTTTGGCGAGTATACGCTGCCAATAATATTTATGGTATACAATAATGTTTCAATAATCCCAACGTCGATATTATAAATGGTTAACGTTTACTATTAAACGATATATATATATTGTTTTTTCGAATGTACTTTAAATAGCGTATAATTACGAATTGCGACGAATTAGTAAATTCTATTAATTATTAGACCCTAAGTTTTTAATACATTTAATAATTATTCCCGTAGTTTATATATATATATACAGGGTGTTCGAGAAAAATACGTACTCGGTTCTAAGAGATAATTATACGCGAAAATGGCAAATATAAAAAATATTGAAAAAAGGTCGAACAAGGAGAAAATTACAACACATAGTGACTCACCACCGTTTTCCCGCAAGCAGGCCGCCATACTTTTTTGCTTGTTCTTCAGTACCGCCGGTGTTGTAATGCCGTTTATCGTTTCGGTGATCCGTTCCTTTAGTTCCGCAATAGAATTCGGGGGGGGGGGGTCCCTGAAAGATTTCGTCTTTGTCCCATAAATGAAAATCCGTCAAGTCTCCGGGCCGCGCCAAAGCGGGTGAGAAATAGCGCGTTCTCCGAAGAATTCTCTTAAACAGTTGCGCGCGCGCGTTCGCCGTCGCCCTGGCTGAAAACCAACAGTCTCACGTGGCTCGAAAGAGGCAACGAAAGGTTCGACGATTTCTTGATATCACTCCGCGTCGTCTCAAAGAAAAACTGGCCAACGACGACTCTCTCATTCTTCAAACAGGCCACCCATAGTCTGATTTTCTGTGAAGGCAGGCCGGTTTCCACATACTTTTTCGCTTTTTCACAGACGATAATTTGGGGAATCGATTTACCCATCGAGATATGAAATACAAATAACTCCCCCCCCAAAATTTTTTTGGAAAAATTAATTTCCCACAAGACGTATATTTTCAGTCAATAATAACGAAAAACTAAATTATTTTTAAACTTCAATACATGTTAGAACGCTTTCGTTAAAAACGAATAATCTATTCATGTTTATAACGCGTCTTGTTTCGTTAGGGTCGTCCGATTTATTTATTTAAAAATTAACCCCCCCTCCCCCGTCGAAATTCAGGTCTAAGTACGCCACTGCATATAGGCGCCGCTTCTTCCGCAGAAACATCCATGACGATTTTCCCGGGCGCGTTTTTCCAACGCGGAGAATGCGACGACAATCGTCGTTAAACTCACCGTACTTGTAAGACGGGACTTCAAGGGTTGCCCTCGGTATAAGTTCCTTCGTTTTATTATTTCCCTTTCAAAGACGTTTAAATATCGAGTGTTTTTTTTTTTAACACCCTGTATATACATACGAGTTCAAAAAAATAACAAAATTCGTTTTTCGAAGAAATATTTATTCGTCTACTGGCTGTCTCCTTTAAAACGGTTCCCATTATTAGATATTACGCGTCAGCGCTTCTTCCGATCCCCGAAACACTTTTCAAACTCGATCTTTAGGCTTTTTCAGCGGCGCGCTTTTAATGTCGTCTACGCCAGTAAAACGACGGCCGTTTAAGGTACGATTTATTTTTGGAAATAGAAAAAAGTCGCACGGAGCCGATGTCTGGCGAATATGATGGCAGGGGGCGGGGCGTGCGTCGTTTTATTTTCGGTCAAAAATACGCGAACAAGCGACGAAGTGTGAACGAGACGCGTTACCGTCGCGTAAAAGCCACGAATTGTTTTTTACGGGCGGTGTTTTCGGGTCGTTTCACGCAAACGCCGTTGAACGTGTAAGTAGTACACGATCGTTTCGCCCGGCGAGAATTCACGATGCCATTGAAATTGAAGAACACAGGGAGCATTCACGTTCCACTTGTCGAGCATTTCTCGGTTTTGGCGACCCAGAATGCCTCCGCTGAGACGATCGAGCATTTTAGTTTCGACGTCATAGCCTTAAACCCACGTTTCGTCACACACCCGTTATAACGCGTTTCAACAATTCCGCGTCGTTGTTGACTTCATTTAGTGACCCCCTCCCGCCGAGCGACTTCCGTTCGCCGCCGTTTTTGTTCGAAATTCGACAATTCTGGAACAAAAATTTTGCCGCCACGCGTTTCATACACAAAACATTCGGAAAACACATTTCACGACACGAGCCAATCGATGTGCCAAACACCATCTTCTCTGTGATTCGGCGATCGTTCATAACCGTTTCATTCACTTTTTCAACGGGTTTGTCGATTCGCCGTTTGTCATCTTCACCGTCTTTACGGGACCACCTTGAAAACGCTTATATACCGCTCGTAAACCCTCGTTTTACTCGTAGGCCTTTGTTAACATTTCACACACATTTCGTTACACTTATTCATATTTTTACGCAAAATTTAATACGAATTCTTCGATTCGCTTTTTTTTTAAAAACAAAAATCGCCGAACTCACGAAACCACGTTTAACCATAGCATGTGCCACTTCACTAAAGTAAACGACGAATACAGTCGAAAATTACGCTTCGGGGGCACGTGCGCCAACGTAACGAAAAAAAAAATAAATGTTGACAATCGGACTCTCCAAACCCGCGAAATTTAAACATTTTCCGTTATTTTTTAAACGCACTTTGTTATACTCGTTTGAGTATTCCACTTGGACGCGTATTTTCGTTTTGATTTTACGTAGCGTCCAAATGACGATTGCGTAAACGTAATCAAAATACACGTATATACTTAGGTATAGTAACAGATTACAATTTTAATTGGACAGCTTTTCGAAACTTCTCGGCCTAGAACAATGGTCGTGGTGGATCATTAGGTATGTATATTATTGGACCGCGGTATCTGGCACGGACGTTGAAATCTTTTGTTCAAACGTTTTCGGTATTTTCGTTTACGCGCCTCGTTTTGTTCTTCCGTGTTAGTCGCGTTCGCTTGTTTCTCTTTCCCGTCGTTTCTTCGACGCGCCATGTTTTATCATTCGATAGTATCCATCTGTTTACGGTACTACAATTAACGGATTTCGGAAAATAGGGTTTTAACTAACGGCGGTTAGTTTACCGGCTATATTAAAGTTATAAATTACGTTCAACTATAAACTTCCCCTCGCCCGTTTTGATTATCGTTATTAGAATTATTATTAAATAATTACGTTTCGGTTTTTATACTTTTTATACTCGTATTTTTAATACTTATCTAGTAGTAAATACCATAACCGGAACACCGTGTGTACTTCTCTAATGTATACGGACGTTAATTTTTCGTACGGTACGGCTAACGCCGCTGCGAAGCTTTTATTACGAGTACCCGTGACACGATCAATTTCGAACATTTCAACAATCGTTCTTTCGACCGCAATCCTTCGGAATAAGGTCTCGGTTTTGTGTTTGACCGTTATAATTTTGGTTACTTAGATTTCAATTGGCGACCGTTTGCGGTCATTTATTTTCTAGTCTATGTACGGCGCGCGCAATAAACTCCCGCCCAAATAGCGGGTCGGCGATAACATGGCGAAAATCTAAAATGTCTAAACCCCGCCCGTACCTATTATTCCCGTACCTGCGCACGCAAATTCCGCCAGTATTTACGCGGGAAAAAAAATAAGGTAAGGCAACGATAAGGCACGTACGTTGACGTGTACTTTATAGCACAAAAGCGTCCATTTAGCGCGCTCGACGTTGCCGTCATAAACTATACCGATTTTCGTCGTAATCGAAATCGTCGAAAATTAATTTCAAGTCTCGCGCCGACAAAAAAGAATAAAAATCGTAGGCGGGGCGAATTGGTTACCGAGGCGAGTATGTAAAGTTAGTATGAAGCAATTAGTCAAGTTAGTAACGCGATCGATATTTCAATAATTCGATGTTATTGGATTTTATAAGCTCGTTGAAATGGCGACACATTTAACGGTAAACTTCGCCTTTATTTTTTAAAATTAGTAACACGCGCAATTACTACAGACGTCTGATGAAATGGCGCGGTTTTCGTTCGTTTTTATCAAAAATATCTCGAGCGTTATGCGTGTAATTTGTGGAGCGACAGAGAACGCTCTGAAAATGTCGAATATATTAATCGGGTTCGTTTCTGGGACAGCCCCGTCGCGTTTGCTAGGCCTAGATAGAACAACGTTTAAATCTAAAATTATTATCTCGATTCGCCGCGAAACGACGCGTAAACATATCGGATATTTGAACGGTTAAACAATTATTGTAATAATTCGTATTATCAACGTTCTCAATCGGTTTTACGAATTCTAAATTTAGTTTTTCGCGTTACTCACGGATGTTTAATTTTTTGTACTTACGTATTTCAATTAGCGAACAATGCGTCACGCCTATTATTTCATATCGTACTCGAATATATATGTATATAGGTTATATTTAATTACTCGATATTAACGAATATTTAAATATTATCCGCTTATTTACATATTATCCATCTATAAAATGTATACGTTCGGTAGTATAATATTTATTATCGACCGGATACAAAATTATTTCACTCGTACGAGGATTTGTGTTTTATAGTTTGATATCGGGAAGAAACGATTGGGCGTGTCGAAATAGACGAATCTCCATTTCCGAGGTAAACGAAAATATCGTAAATGGTCATTATGATAATATCAAGGTCTACACATATTATGTAGTGACTGTAACGTTCAAAATGGAAATTTAAAATTACGGAATTCGAGTACGGAGATTGTGGATTTATGTACTAAGTTGGAAATGTTCCGTGACACGTAAAACAAAACAAAAATAATACGTTTTTATCGTAAATACACGAAGGCATATTAAATAAGACGTGCGGATGGTGCACTCGTTCAGTTTGAGAACGATAGAAATACGAAACGGTTGAACATTAACGATATTTCGTTGATCGGTTTACTCAAGCTAATAAAAGTGTAATACTTACACTTATTAGAACCATACTCTTCATATTGACCTACCTATTTAACCAGTCTCTGAAATATCCACAATTACATACAAACGTTTTCGTTGACGTCTAATAAATCATTCAAATCCTTTTCATCCATATTCATGCTACTCATGCTATACAACACCACACATCACATAAGCTTATTGTAAATATATATACAGATTGTATAGTTGTTTCTAATTAAAATATAAAAAAAAAAATTTGGAAATTTTATTCGATATTATAAAATTGAGATGAAAATAATCGTTACATACAGACCGCAATCATCGTCTCAGGATTAATTCTATTGAACAATTTTTCAAACTCTGAAGAATTTATTATCGACGTCGGCTAATCGATTCGTTTTATTCGAACATTTAAGACTTAAGCTTGTGGGCCGTGGCGATTAATAAAAAAAATGTTGCAGAATAAAAACTCGCGGTGCGTCAAATTTACTCGATAATCCGCCTATTAATATATGGCGTTAATCGTATTTTACCATCTGAACGGTTTTGGGTAGACGTTAAATCAATTAGTTAAACATGTAGTACATATCGAGTATATTAAACGATTTATTTCGGTTGACGATTACGGTTTTTTTTTTATGCGTCTGAGTTTTCGTGAATTGATATAACGTACGTTCGAAACGATACCCGATAGTTTTATTAAACATACTTTAAATACTTTCACATTTGATTCATCTCTTATACTAGCAGTCGTGAGTCGTTCGTAAATGTCGTTTACGTATTTTCGTTTTTTTTTGTCGTTTTAAACAATAAAATCAGTTAATAGCCCTTAAGTATTATGGAAGAAAATGTTGTTTAGGAATTGTTAATTCGTGAAACTTTATAACCGTAGATAGATACTTCATAAATTAAAGACAACACTTTGATGATCTAGAAAACGACCAAAAATTATTTTAAAATACTAAGTGATCAACATTAAAAATAAAATAAATCGGTAAAAAACGTGTCGGTTCGAAATTTCTTTGACGTGTACACATATTTCTACGGATCAAAAAAATGTGTGTATGCGTTTCATAAGTTAAATGTTACGTATTTTTAACTGGGTATCGTTATTTCGAAAAATCGACAACATTGTTAATTTTTTAAAAATACGACGACAGTAATATTATTAATAATTTAATAAGGTTTTGTTTCCCAGCGTATATCTAATAACAGATTCCAGGTGGCAGTGAGATGCACGATGGGAAAGTTTTAAATGTCTGAACACGATACATGATCATTTTAATAACTAGATACCTATGTAAGTATATTAACATCTTAAAATCTTAAAGAATTAAAAGTTTAAAATCAACGAGAAACGAAAGAGCGTCAATTAAATTAACTCTGAGGAACGCCTTTTGTGTTTTTAACGGATATTTCGAATTTTTTGCGGTCTGTGTAGATTTTTTTTCGATAGTCATCCGAACGCTTCGAATCGATAAAAACGTATTTTAATTTATCGAAGGTTTACCAATATATATATATATCTATAAATAATTGTTTTTTAAGAGAGAATATTTAAAAAAAAGGAAGGACATTACTTGTTCAATTTCAGAATAAATTGTTATTTAGTAGGCTCTAGGCTTCGCTATTTTTGTAAGAGCGATTAAAAATGGCGTACGTTCTTAATTCGTATCGCGTAAATTTGAAATAAACATTTTACGCGTATTATCTTTTAATTACGACGAATATAGGAATGGTTAAAAAATAAACGCGCTCTTTCCGACCATTATATAACACGCCGACCGGTATTAAGCGTCTTCAATTATCTCTACCGTCGATTATAAATAGCGTCACTAGTACGGCAAATGAGAATTCAGATAAACAATATAAACGTTAGTGGAAATTCGTGGTTTCGGGTTTTTATCAGGTAATTATCCTAACGGCGACGTTGAGTAATGCCGTCGTTACGATTCACGTTCTCAAATACCTAGCGCGGACAGACTTGACATCCAATGGGACCGGGTATCCCGCACAGATTTTGGACCAATCTCCCGGCGTGTGTGTGGTAGGGGGGCGCGCCGGTTGATGCATCGGAATATTTTGGATTGTTCCGTGACCCGCTGCGTGTTCCAGGCGGGAAACAAACGTAGAAAATAACGCAATAATATTAAACGGACGGTCGTATATAACCGATCGACGACGGCCCGGTTCCGCCGTCACGCAGGGTACGGGGTGCCAAAAACACATAACGCGAGACGGCGGATTTTCTGTTTCTTTTTAAACAAAAGGATTATTATTACGGTCGCCGGTGGCGGGGGTAACGCTTAGAAAAATCTCACGTACTTGTGACGGACGTGCGCGTGCGGGTGCCGCCGGTAGTAAACGTCGCTGTGTAGTCACATGCTGAGCCGCCGGCAGTTAGCCCCACGAACACGGACCGCAGCAGACGGACCAAGCTTCCACTGTTTAGCGTCCACGCGTGTGTGCCTGTGTGTCTGTGTGTGGTGCATGTGTTGTCCGTGTCCGTTTTCGATTTTCATTTAATCGTACACGCGACGATGTGTACGCGTTCGACGATTTCGTAATATAACCAACGTACGCGTTTTCGCGTTCGCGTATAACGATAGTTGTATAAAAATATATACCGCAACGTGAGTATACGGATTTCAAAAAAAACGTTATTACTTTCGTCCTCCGCTTTCCCGAAACGGTCGATTTAATTGTAAAATCGCGTCGATATCCCGTGTGTACACGTGGACGAAATATGTGTACGAAATATTGTAACGCGTCGTTAAATCTAACATGACGCTGCGGTAGTTTTTTTTTTTTTTGGGAGGGGGCATTCTCGGTCGTAAGTTATTATACGTATTCCCTACGTCGAAATAAAGTACGCGCAACTTACACCCGGTTTGTTAACGACGTTATTAAAAACATTCGGATTTATCTATGCGCTATTTGCTTGTCGTTAGATTCTATGATCATAGACGTTTTTTTTAGTTATTCTCTCGGGTGTGTCTTATTGATGTTCGATTACGGTGTATTTCGAGGTTTCGCCCCGTACCAACGAAAACGTCTTGATAAAACATAAAAACGAATATATATATTTATTTTTTTTAAATTAATTACGAATTTGATTAAGTCGAATTATTATTGACGGTAGGCGTTTGTTGGGGATCACAGTTTGAATTTTGGTCTTTTTCTACGATTTTATTATTAACTACGAAATTATAGACAAAAATAACTTTAACGCATTAACGTATTTACGTATTGTAACGCAATACTAACGAAGGGTTACAACATTAAAACTAAATATTTAACGGATTAATATCGTTTTTTATCGATATAAGCGATAAATATTTGTTACGAAAATAATCGTTTATATAATGATATGTATATATTTGAACGCTACGCTATAGTTTTTATCGTTAAATTAAACGTTCGATCATTTGTATATACAAATTAAACGCGTTATATCGTTCACGAATTCAGTTTTCGTTTCTAGAACTTTTGGATTCATTTATATAAATATAATAAATTAGATCGAAACAATCGTAAAATTACGAAGAGGATAACGTTTGAAATATTTAATTATAACTTATTCGAATTATATTAGATAGGTCATGTCGTTATTATTTTTATTTAAAACGTAAAACTATACACCTAGCTTTTAATTGGTAAGGGTTTTAATCGTAAGATTTAATTAATTTTTATAACGCAAACCAGTCGATGTTTTGGATCGAATAATTTTTATGGACATTTAATTGCAACACGTAATTCTAATCGTTTTCATATGTTATGTGATCACACTAATATTAGTTTATAAATTTTATAAATTATACTATTAACGTTCGTTTGATTTATTTATTACAAAATGTTTTTGAACTTTAAATTACGTATAAAATATGTTACGATTCAATTTTTGAATGCATATAATAGGCACATGAAATACGGGTTTAATGATTTTATTAATATAGATTGGAATAATACTTTCAACATATTTGATCTAAAACTCTATATTATTTGATTTTCGCGATTTACGAATCTGCTGTAGGCAATATGTTTTTACCCAAACAAAATCGTTAATTTGTTTTAATATTTTGAGTATATATATATAAGTTATATACTATATAAATTAAAATACGCGGAACGAATATATTTCGTATATTTGTAATCCAACGAAATTCTAAGTAATAAATATTCAAGTAAATGCTATTGTGTAATTATTTTTTCATTTAATTTTAACACACATATGTACATATGTATATATTTATTTATTTATTCAAGTAGACAGTAGTTGTGCATATGAGATTAAAACTAAATTATTCATATTATATACACACGGTTACATAATATTTTAACATTAAACCTCTGCATGGAATTAAAAGAGAAAAATTGGCAAGCGGTAACATTTCTATTTTTAAATTTCTCATGTCAAATAGTAAATTTTTACATAATTTGTATATGCTTACGGTTTAATTTTTCAATAATATTAAGAAAATACTCGTGTATTATGTAATATACTTAAATGCTTGATTTATCCATTAGTTGCATTTAGTTAATTTATTATTTTTAACATATTTCCTATTTGCGTAATACATATTTAAAGAGATAAATAATGTAAATGTATAATTGGCAATATTTATTATTTGTTTCATACAATAACGTTTGTCATTCATATTATAATGACAGTAATTTATCGTGCATTTCGTACGAGCGTGTGAAAACAATCATTGCGTCCTAGTCAATTATTACATTGTTAATTGCTATAGAAAAATAACGTTTTTCGGCGTACTTTACAAAGGAATAAAATGAAACAAGTCGTTTCGAGTAATTTATACATATATATTTGTAAATGTCCGTAATTATATTATATTTCATACGCAGTAAGGCGATTTAATAATAATTTATCGTTAAATATCGCGATATTAGGGATTAAATATTAAATTTACTAATATAGTATTAATTTTATTACTAATGTTCGGTGAATATATTTAAAATGTGCCGAAAAAATTATACAACGTTAATTGATTATTCGTTTTATTATTTCAAATATTTATTTAACGTTATTTTCAACTTATTTCAAACGAGTTATATGTATAATTTTATACGGCTACGTTCATTTACACTGAAGCGTTAAATCTATTATTTTGTAAGATTTAACGAATACTGTACGATTACATCGATTCGTACATTACGTCGGTGTACGAAAGGAACATAAAAATTATAGGTTTGATATATAATTACATTTATTGTAACGTTTAGGAGATTTGTAGTATTTATGACTCAGTTGTTTAATAATAGTAGTCGATGACGATTAGATTTTTCTGTTGATTTATAAGGCTAACGAATCAGACCAACAATCTATTTTGAATGGTTTAAATAATTTCGTCGTGAGTGTGTTTTAAATATTTATGACCATCTCAATGACTTTTTAAAAATTATTTTCGTAAGTCATTTGTTAATGTATATATACTGTAAATTTTACGACTTTTTATTAGGAGACAATTGATAGTATTTACTTTTAAATATTATAAATATTTCTTGTAAAAAATTTGGTCACGGACTAGTTAATCACGCTAATCGTGTTATACGATATTAATTTTGTATCGAACGTTTAATTTAAACGCGATTTAATTGTATCCTTAGAATAATTTATACATTTTTTGCATAATAATAATAATAATAACGATAAAAAATACTTTCGTAATTGAATTGTTCACAAGCACGAACAAGATATCACGGTATTTTATTATGAATAAAACTTCGGTTTAAAATTTATGTTACAGAAGTTATCTTAGATACGGTAATAATATCACATATTAATATAGGTATGTTCTTTATCGTATATTGTATTCAAAATTATTATTAGCGCGTGGTCAGTATGATGGAATGATTTAATGCATAAAACATTACGAGTTGGGATGTATCGCGTTAAAAATAATCTATTACCTACGTGGTATATTACAAAAGAATACATATAGAGAGAGAGAGACTGACGAAACTATATATTTTATCGCTATATTAAACATATAGGTATGTTCCGATCGTTCTTTATGAACAGCAACGACACAAATGTCGGCACGTATTATGAGTATAAATCGTGATTTTGTTTATTCGACCATCATTTGGCGTATACGGATTTTGTACCGTGTTGGTAAAACGAAGTGTATACAACCACGAAATTTATAATAAATAATATATTAGTCGGAATTGTGTTTTGTATTACGTTCGACGTATATTTGAATATTAGGTTGGGCTGTTTCGCTTGAATACGTTTTAAGTGGCTGAAAGAAGCGGTTAAACATTTTTCCTTTTACAATCGTATTGAGCGCTAAAAATGAAATTGGGACAAAATAGTATCGTACGTTCGTGGTTTCTAGTAGCCAGACTGTCGGCTTAGGTTGAAGTTGCGTGTTTGATATTTTTTTTTCTAAAACGTTGACATAGACGATATTCTAATGACGCGATAAATAATTTTGACGTCCCCCCTCCCCCCTATGTGTATACGGAAAACTGCGTTTCAAAATTTCCGGGAACAAAATGTTCTGCTCTAAACGTAAAATTCGATCGCGCACGTTGGAGAAAAAAATGTGCGAAATATACGTTTTATTCTCGTACAAAGCAAATCAAACGCGCTGTTTATTGTCCGAACAGGATACCAACGAATTATATGTATATATTTTTTTTAGTCAATAGAATCAAATAAAATAATCGGATTCAGCGTATAGTGTTGATTTATTATTAACGATTTCGTTATAATTTCCTAATATTTTTATGTTTATGTCAGTTCTAAGACTAATAAATGTCGAGGTGAACTTTTATTGTCGCGATAAATAATAACCGAGTTAATTTTGTATACCCACTATATTAACGGAAATATTAAAAAAAACGAAAACTTTTTATATTAAATACGTAATGTCGATAATACAATAGATAAATATTAAATAAGCACATCGGGATAGGAAATTAAATATATATTGTGTTATAACATAATAATAATCATGAATATTGGAAATAAGGCGCGCCAGTTATGAAATCGTTGAATATAATTTTTCAATTAGTATGACGTAGACTTTCAGTTAAAGATAAATAAAATACTTTGTACTTGGGGGAATTTTTCATATTAAGTAGACCATTTGGGAGGCGTGTTTACGACGTATAACCGTATTATCAAATTAATATTCTGTTTTGTAATTATCTGTAAGAATTTATACTAAGAAACGCGGTGATTTTTTTTGTTTTAAGAAATGTATAAAAATGGCACGAGTATTATACTAGTAATAATAATCTTTATATTTTATATTATAGGAATATTGTAATTAATTAATATTTTGGATCGAACATCGATATATTTTTGAATTAATAAATCGTCGTTTTGTTTTAAAAAATGTCAACAACTTAATCTAATTTTATCGACGGGTTAAATCAATTATTTTTGAATAAATACGAAGTCATTCGTACAAACGTCACGAATTAAAGCAAAAACGGAATAACTGTTCACAAAAATCTCGAGACGTTATCAAGATCGAAGTTGCCGGTTTGAAATAATAATAACAACAAATATACGGCTTAGTATTTCGTCATTTTGTTATGTTTTTGTGTGCGAGCGGAATTTCGTTACGAATAACATTCAGTTTGACAAACAAATGATTACTAACACACATTCGCGACAAATAGACTCTAGTTGTGTTACGTGTGCAACGGTGAATAGGATAAATATCAAACGCTTAAAGTTTATGATAGTATTCGAAACGAAGTATTTAGATTATAATTCATTTTTTCGTACAAATAAAAACGAGATATTCATTTTATAAATATTTGTAATAGTTATTTTTTCGTTACTGCTAAATCATTTTGTAAAAGCCGGGGTTTACAAATTAACGTTTAATTATACGTAAACAATATAGTACGTAAATATTTTACTATAATATTGAACTAATAATGGTCACCAATAAAAAGTGTCTATAAATTATACTTAATAAAAAACGCGATTTAATAATGTGTGTCGGCGTTCGTTAATTAGTTAATACGTTATTCTTCTTATTATTATTTATAATATACTTATTGAGTTTTAGCTAATGTAGACAGTGGCACACTAAATAGTTATAACTTCTAATTAAATTAATTATTTAATACGGAATTAATTTTTTTCGTATAAGGTTATGCCGATGATAACCTTAATTCCGACATTAGTGTTCGTTGGAAATGAATAATGACTTCGGTCTGCTATAAGTTTATAAAAAAAAATCGCAATCGTTAAAATTTATTTCGTCAATAAAAACCCGTAAATTCGTTTTAACAATTACATTGTTCCAAGTTAGGTAAATTTGTCACTTACCGATTAAAATATTTGGCATATTCAGTAATTATTAAATTAGTTCGTTATTTATTCAAAAGAAGTTATTACGATAAACTCGTATTATATTAATATTGTTATAATTAAATATATATATATATATTTGTACTAATTAAGCAATTTTGTTTTTTTCTGTTATAGTTAATTATCGTTTAGGATCGTGTTTAACAATGGATATTTGAATCTGGGAAAACCACGAGGCTTTACTCTCTGTATTCGTCACTTGAACGTGCGAGTCCGTTATCCGTGTGACATAAACGGAAATTTTAGTATCTTAAGTCAACAAGTGTACTATGGTGTATTTACTACACAGAAATCGGATATGGTTATCCATCGGACTGATGGTGCTTGTTATAGGAGTGTTCTCAATGACGCCCGTAGTACAGGTAAGGAATCTTTATAGTTTATACTTGTATCAATTTTAAACAATTATAGAAAATTATTGTACCTATATATATATAGATAAACATTTTAAACGGATTACTTGTTACTGTTATGGAAATAATTTATTTTTAATAGGACTTTTCTGGAAATAAACGGTGATATTAATTATTTAAGCGTTTCAAAATTATGTCTCAATATCAAAGTGTTCGTAAATAAATTTTACATTATAATCGTTTATTTTTACTAATTATCAACGCATCAGTTATAATAGATTATATTATACTATTTATTACGATACAAAAAGCTAAAATGTAATTCAAATTAATTTTCTGTAAAATAAGTTCCAAGTTTTCTTACATAGTTATTCGTTTTGTTTTTTTTTGAATAAATTACCACGAATATCTCTTTATGCCGTCAAATATAAATAATGTCTTTGTAGCGTTGTTAAGAATTTGTCATTCTTTGTTCGTATTTTTTAAATTTAGTGTAGGATACAATATAGGGGTGCGTTTAGTGTTACACCTGGTCGTATGTATTTGTTATTGTATATTACAGACGTACATATAATTCTAAAAGCGTTTTACACATAATAAAATATTATTTTTTTAAGTAATTCTTTATTTTATTACGTAATTATACGTTTAAGAAGGTTTTATTTATTATTAATTATGTCTTTAATTTTAACTTTACTGTAATTACATATTTATTGCATTAAATTGCGTCGATTTTGAAGTTTTGTTATTTGACAGAATGCCCGAGTTCAAATTTGGTTAAATCGAATACAATTTTTACAATATATTTGATAATTATTACACAATAAGAATATTAATCACAATGTAACTAGATCACTAACACATTATTTATTTCGTTATGTTTGAAATATCAAGAGTTCCATTTTTGAATATGTACGATATATTTTCGTATACAAAATGTATAGATATGTCAATTATAAAAGTAAATATTGTATTTTTAGGCTACATTTTATCGTTAAAGTCTTATGGACGAATGAAATAATTTTGAGATAACAGTTTGTGATTTAGAAAGTATGATCGTCGATTTGTAATCAATAATTATAATAATTACTGGACGTAACGGTGTAAATATGTTCGTGTTAAAGCGAAAAATATTACAAAAACCAAAATCGAACGTTCCTCTTAGAAAAGACAATAAATAAACGAAAGTAACCTTAAAAATTAAAACGGTAAATAATTATCGAAAATAAAAACGATCCGTTTCGTATATTACGTTTGTTTCTTGATAATAACAAATCTAGTCGGAATTAGGATAAATTTGATTTGACAATAAAAATCTCCATACGAGAAAGATAACGTAACAAATAAAATAACTTCTTTGGACCTCCGAGTATTTGTTTTAAATCAAACTTGTTGAGCAGATTGAATGAAGGGAAATCCGTAAGTTTACACAGTTATACTTGCAAAAACATTCTAGATATGAAATATAGGGTTATATAAAAGTTTGAAATTCGAAATACTTCTTCTTTAAACGAATAGAAAGTTATTAAATTGTATATAAATAAATTACGGCGTAAGAAATTTGAATTATATCGTATTATATAAAAGGGATACGAGACATGTTAAACGGAAAATTAATTAAAAATATTCAAATAATTTCCGACAAAATGAAACAATTGTCCATATATTTTTTTTATTATACGACTCGATTCGTTTTAATATATATACATATATTTCGTACAAATATTTTTATAAAAAAAAATGGTTGTTATCATTGTTTTACATTTGAGTAAACAATCATCCGGTTCAATTATATTTGTATTACCCGAATAATTCCAATATTAATAATATAATAAACGTAAACGATTTAATTCGTGATTTCGTAATAAACAATATCAAATCAATAAGTCATTAATTAATACCGACGAAATATCATCGTCGTTACCCAACGCCTGTTTGACAAGTTATAAGGATATTCGACATATACATACGTACAGTAAACGTCCGTGTTTTATTTCTAAAGTACTGTACACGAAAAATATCGATCGTTTTGAGAATGTGGTCTTGTGTAGATCATACATAACAATCGTTTTTTCTTTTTCGATTTGACGTTTACAATTTATTTTAGTCGTTTACGTTGATGATTTCTCACTAAGTTACCACTTTGTAAAATGATCGACCAATTTTACACCGGCTATATACGCATTTTGCTTACGGTTCGTGCTCGATTTACAAGTATAGGACTCGCAATTTCGTTAGTGTGGCCATTTCCCGAGAAGAACGCCAATACGTCTCAACGATTGGATCGTTCTTTGAAGTTTTGAAAGTGTTCTATTCATTTTCGCGCATATTCGCCTTAACTGTGCCGTCCAATAGTTTTAAAATCACCCAGTTAAACTACACAAAACGCGGTTTGCTCGTTTCCCGATATCTGTATCAAGTCCGTCTTCTCCAGTGGTACACGGGGATATGGGTGGAACCATATAAACAAGCCCGGTTTAATTATAACATATTGTATCTTCAATCTTTAACGCACCGATTCGACGGTATATTTTATTCACCCCACGCCTGTCTATTTATAGCGATAGGTCGTTAAGTATTTTTTATTCGTCACGTTGGGAAGGACATTTTTTAACGACGTTAAATACGTACCACTTTTCCGTTTTACTAATAATCCCATTTTTCAAAATACCGTTCCCCGTTATGATGCTAACCCGTTACGGTTTCATATTAATGATTTATACGTACGGTTTACAAATTTCTATTTAAAATGCTTCGGGCTATAGTCAAGACAAGTTAATTTGTTAACATTATCGTATGTTATATTATATGTAAACAGGTTTTTAAATATTACCAATATTCAGATATTCAGAATTAAGAGAGTAAAACTTACTTTAATTTTACTCGAAGTAATAGACTTTAAGTTTTGACAATTAATAGAATTAATAACAACGAAATAATATTGTAAGTTAAAGTTAAAACATCAATTCGCTATAGTTATAATTCGACGATCTTCGGGATAAAATAATTTAAATATTTGATAACATGTTAATTACAGAAACCCGTGTAAATGTCTTTAAATTTTAAATAAATTATTCGTGGGTTAACATTAATAGTTCTACGAAAATAATATGTCCAATAATATGTTAATTCTAAGCAAATGTACCGAGTATATATATATTTTTTTTAACAAGTTAAATTATTTTGATTTTAAGTAAAATAAAATACGCTGGTCAAAAATTAGTTCAAGTAATTGAAGCTATAGGTGAATTGATTTGAAATAAGTTTTGTCCGATAATCAATTTTCAAAAGTTTTTGGTCATTGGTTACGTACTCAAAATGGATAATTTGGAACTTCTTAAAATATTTTGGATGTAGATAACTATTTGAATCGATATATATATATGTATTTACAAGTATAAAAATTGATTTATTCGATAGATGTTATTAATTTTATATTATTTCTTACTTTTTATTATTAAATCGTACAAAATAAAAAAGCGTAATAGTAAAAAATACTATTTTTTTTAAAAATTACATTACAAAAAATCGTTACGTTTTTATTTATCCCGAACGCTATAATTATTGACAAACAATTTGAGTACGCTTAATTATTATGAAAATAAACGAGTTATTTTTCTCTTCATTGTCTTCATAATTTTAAAAATTGAACGATATTTATAATTAAAATAATATTTTCCGTACTTATGTACGCTCTTGGTTTAATAAATGTACGACGGTTTTTATAATTATAAATAGGACAGATGTTACGAAACTTATCGAGTTTAATTAATTACGTTTAATATAAGAAAAAAATTAAAAAGCGTTAAAAAAACGAATATGCTCGTAACAATGGCTTACATTTTTTCAAAAAAATAATTTTTTAATATTGTCCTTATTTATTCATTGTGGCTAAAGTAACGAATTTAAATTATAGAAGGGGCGGAGGTCTTTCTCAATTTAGATAAATTTTAAATAGATTATAAGAGTGAGCGACGTTTATTATGTGTCTGAATGTGATACATCATATTCGAATGATGATTTCGGGCGAAGTTCTGCCGTGTAACGTTCAGGACTTAGAATTAGGTATTTGAGACGCAATTTTCTACATAAACTAAATAAAAGCAATACGTTTTTAATAATTTAATTCACTAAGATAATATTTGGAACGGTTTTCATTGTGCTCGTTCAAATCATCCGCTATTTAAAATTAAAAACGAATTTCGTTTAATTTAATCGAAATCATATTTTGTTTTCGAAACGTTATATTCAAAACAATATTCTCGATTTATTGCGTTTATTTTCGTCGACAACCGGATTCTAGTTTACAAAACATTTTTGTATGCCACGGTTAAGCGCGCGAGTATACGTTATTTTCGTGTAAACGATTTATGGCTATAAAAATGTAATACTCGAAATCGCGTAGTTCGATCAGATCTTAATGAGTACTACTGAAGAATTTTTGATTCACGTAGAGTTAGGAACCCATATTAGAAACCGATTGATATCGGAGGGCCCTCCGGGGAGACACAATGGTGGATTTCTCTATTCAATATTGGTATGCAAATGGTGTGTTGCGTAATCAGTATTGAGGTATCAAATATATTATACATAAATTACCTATCGCGCGTTTACTTATTTTTAAAAAGTATCAAGTACAAACGTCCGCTAAACGTAATTTATAAATAATATCCACTTTAACGAAATGTGTACGGAAATTAATATCCACGGGTGTTGGACAACACGCTGTAACTTTCACTCAATTAGTACAATATAATGTATATATTCGATATTATCCTAAAACGATATTAAGCTATTTAATATAGTTTTTACGTAGCGTTACGTCGATAATTTATAATTTAATTGTAGTTTATTATTACTTATGGATTGAACAAATTAAACGTTCGTTAGTAGGTATTGTATTAAATTATATATCACAAACGTATTGCGTCGGTAAGTATTTTTTTCGTCGTTGTCGATACAAATTATTATCGATATTCGACCATCGAACGCTTTTTTATTAGTTATTGTTTATAAAATTCTCAAATTCGTTTTAAAAAAAAAAACTATTACTTTTGTTATATTTGGTAAAATCTATCTTTTTATGCTATTAAGAGTTAGCTATTAAGAGTTGGCTATTTTGTTCTTATTTAAATTATTGTTATCATTCAATTACGCGCTTTTTATAAAAAAATTAACCATCTACCGAACACTAATATTATATAAAATTAATGTACGAAATGTATCGAGAATAAGAGAGGAAATTTAAAATCAGTACTATTATTTTGGTTGAAGGTTATTGTGCATTATTCATTATCCCCCTGTTTGGGCACAAAGGGCGTTTATTTACCGAGATATCTTGTCAACGCCTCTGGCTCAGAAACTTGAATCATACCGGTATTACGAGATGAATTAAAATCCTAAAAAGACCACCTACTGGTTTTACATCATTGTTACTGTATCGTATCAATACCAAAATATTAGAAACGTTCGGAATTTAAAACGCTTTATTAATTTTGAAATACGAAAAATTATTTTCATATAAATATATCGTGTATCGAAATTTCGTCGATAATTCCAAACAGTTGAATAGTAATATAAGATGACACATGTATATATATATGTTGGTTTTAGATTTTGATCGATGTGACGTTGCGTATTGGTCTTCTCAAAATAATTAAGTTATATTTTTTAGGCGATACAAGCAATAAAAAAATGTTCAATACGTTTGTTATAATGTAGAAAACGGATAAAAGAATAATAAGGAATTGATTAATTCATATATTGACGTTTGATCCAAACATTTTTCGAATATAATAATTTATATCCAGGCGATTTGTGTAAAATGACAGTATTAAACACCAGAATCACGATTCTTAATTTTGAAACGAAATAATCTCGGACTCGTATTACAATTGATTGCGGCGCTTACAATCTAATCGAATTTACAGTTATGACTTGAGGGAGAGGGGTATAGATATTACGCGCGTTTTTTTCGTAAACGATATTTTTACAGTTTATGTATTGACTTAGCGTAGATCATTGAAAATCGTTTTTTTCTCGATATTTGTATTTTATGCGGGTTCTAATGTTGATATTTCCAAAGAATGACGTATTCTTTTGTATGTATATTTTAAAATTTTCCGAATACTATATAAAAGTGGAAAGTATCTCGATCTGTACAATAAAGTCGGGAATAAAACATTCATAGTAAAGTTATAAAGTTCGTCGAATATGTTTTTAACGCTCGTTGGAAAAAAATATAGAATTTAAATTTTTTCTTGATAGACAAATGTGATATGTGTATATAAGAGTATATGTGTATAACATACAAGGTGTCTATATGAGTATGAATGTTTTATCGGAATGTTTTACACACCTTTGAACTATATTATTATTACTACTATATGGTTCTTAGTATTTTCATATATTCGTCGTAGGATTGTGTGGATCGGTAATTTCGCATAATGCCACACGATTATTTCGTTCCATAATTACGAACGGTTTTTTGAACGTCGTCAAATTAAACAAACGATCGATAAATTCATGTTAGTTTCTAAGAGTAATAAATTGTTTAAGTGGGATAATGTATACACATTATTCAGAGTACTCGAGGCTCATGTCCTTGTATTCTGAAGTAATATAATATTGCTGCTTAGCGTGAGTTATTGTATTGTTATAATAATAAAATTCATTTATGGCCGCACAATTTAAATTCGTAAAATATTTTACGGTAAACGGTGATAAATAAAACGAAACGTATATATTTTTTTAAAGTAAACGTATCTGTTAAAAGGGTCCATATGTGTTGTTTCGTAATGTAAATACTTTCCACTTATAAAATATAAAAACAGATATTCGTCATACACGTCCGAGTCATTTAAGAAATGTTACCCTTTGTTTTCTTTTTTATATAAACGTTATGGCCTATTAACTTAATTGCGTTAAACTTAGACGTATGGAGCTATTATTTTTGAAACTCGTTTCTTCGTATTTAATCGACCGTATTTGTTAAATATTTCTTTAGCGTAATTTCAATCGCGATTCGAAAATATTTATTACGGTTTACCGTTACTATAAATTAATAAATAAATTATTAAAAATCAATTTAAACTAACTCGGTCGTTATAGGAGAAGCGTCTTTGAAATTTTTCGATTTACGTAATTATCGATAACGTTGATTTTGATTTCGTCATTGTGTTAATAGTGTAACGTGTACATAAATATGTAGGCAAAAAACTAAAATGTCGATATATTATTAAACGGGGTTAAGTTTCCGCGAAATAAAAATTCAGTCGTACCAGTTGTTTAATTTATTGTTTCAACGCGTTATTGTTTAGAAGTCAGAATAATAATTTTTCTTTATTATATAAATAATTTAACATCATCATTATTATCTGAACAGCGTATATTGTAAGATAATCAACAGTAAAATAAAAAATTTACTTTTTTATTATAAACAATATATACGATATAATTACATATATATGATCCTTGTACTTGGTATATATATAAATTAAAGTTTCGAATTGTAATTTAATTCGCTTATTACAATTCTTGTTATTGCACTCGTTATTCGACTTACTTTTGATATAATATATTAAAATACTATCCAAATTTGAACGACAATAGCGTACGACGAATATTTTACGAAATTTATACGATAAATATATTTTGTCATTGGTAAAATAACTAATAATTAATTATAAATATATATCCGTAACTATACATATATATTGTAATTTATTATCGTAAAAAATATATCGATATTCTAAAAAACGAATAAAAGAACGCGTTTTTAAATAACGATTATCGAATATTTGTTAATACAAGCCGTACGCTTTTACGTAATATATAATTACAACGTCCGTACACGTTCAAAATATAATATAGAGTGCGTTTGATCTTTATAACAACGGCGTAATTTAGTTTGAATTTTTCGGTACAGTGTTTTTAAAAAAAAAATCGTTATTCGACGATAGTTTCAGTTAGAATATTTGGAGATTTGTAAGGAAAAAAATTCTAAAACATATTAGGAGGAATCACTTGCCAACCCATAAATTGCGGATGACTTTTACACTCGACATTATCGAGTTTATATCGAATGTCAGCAGAGTAAATAAATCGTATACGTGTGTAATATATATATGCACTTAATACCTACGCAACTTAATTTTATTTTTCAATACAATTTACATCTCGTATAGAAAGTGCGTCATGGTTACGTGTTTCGATTTTTATTTTTGCATCATCGTTTGTTGTTGATATCCGAGATGTTTTAATAAAGCAATCATAAGGCAGGTTTTTGTTAGGTGCGCACACGCACACACGCATACGCATACATATACTGGCCGATGAACTAATAATTATTACGTTCGTTAATTCACACCCGTGGATATGGTATTTCGAGGCGTACGATAATGGTTTCTTGGGGGAGGGTAAGAAAAAACAATACAAAACTAAACCCGTCATTATAGCATGGCGTAATACTGGCAAGGTATTACATTTCGCTAAGATCTCGACTTAATTGTTCAATTATAAGCGTTAATGCTTTTGACTCTTCTTCTCGGACGTCTTTCTTTCAATACGGGGTTTCCGAATTGTCCGTGTAAAATATATACCCGAGTTAAATTTTAGACGATTAAGTTACCACGAAGTTAACGACCATATTATTTAATCGAATTGTTCCACGTACAAAACGTTCCTACAGTTGCGTTAGTTAAATTAATAAGAATTCCGTTTTGTTTTTGATATACTAGTTTTATTTAATTCGTCTATATCGATACGTTTCGATATTTGTAAGTAATTACAAGTAAATACGTACAATCGTACTATTTTAACGTAATATCTTATTTCATCTGGCGTACAATTTAAAAGCGTGAGAATATTATTATTTGAAAATCTATTTGTATTAGTCGCGGTATATTAGTGTAGCGTTACCGAATAAATCTATGTACATATATGTCCGTTATTCACGTAAATCATTTAATATTACGATTATAAATATTAATAAAACGACGTCTGTTCGTATACAAATATTTATTTAATATTATACGTAATAATTTCATTTTTAATATGGAAATAATTTCGTTTAATATTGTCGAAAATTCTTTTATTTAACAGTATCTTAACCATATAAGGATTGACAAATGGACAATGTGTCGTCTAAATCAAAACCGGTATACCGTAGCCGATAATTCTGATTTATTTTTTCTTAAAGATTCGTACATTTCATCCGTTCACCCATACCAACACGTATTTACAACTATTGTCTGCGTACCATTGTAAAAAAATATTTTCACCTGCCTGTACTTGTACGTAACTATTTGTATCGTGTACGGTATATATATATATACATTAAATAACGAATAATCCGAATTCCTGAATTAAATTATAAATTTAAATCTCACGTTTTTATTTACGTGTCTTATACTAGTCTTATATTCGTATTTTGTATTCGTTTTTAAATAAATCGCGTATATTTTATCATTTTTCGTATTCGATCTAATGTGTCGTAGACAAATATATAGGCGTAAGTATCTAACATATATTTATAGCGGATAAAACGAATATTATTTAAATGAAAAAAATACAGAAATATACTTAAGAAAAGTACCTATTGTATTTAAGATAACATCGTTGTACAATCAGATAATTTAATACACGTATTTGGGCGTAATAACGATTTATCAACGCGTCGATTAAATAGTAAATGACATATTGTTCGGTAGATCTTTATTACTTTTCAAATGTAAGTCACTTTTGGTTTTTAGAAATCAATCGTTAAACTTAATCGAACCACGTATATGATTTTGTAATACGGTGGCCTCTTGATACGCAATTTATTTTATCGTTATTTTCGGACACACAAAATACGTTTTTTTAATAATACATACGAATTTTAAACGTATATTTTACAGGGTGCTTAATTTGACGAATACGGTCGAAGTCGGTGAAATATAACTATCGTTCGAGTTTCAATTTTAAATTACTATTCGATTGTCGTTTAAAAATTGATATGGGATATATTATGCCTAGACATTTGTATTTAATTCCTAGAACTTAAAACGGAAATATCATACGTGTGTATATATTAAATATTTATATTTATGTAGAAAATGTATTTGGTTATTTAAATAACAATAAAATAATATTCGTCGTAATATAACTTTAGGTTATTAATAATTATGTAACCACGAATATTGTATGTTTTTATATTTATATATATATATACGTATAAATACGTGTATTTTTTTCTAGGTA
This sequence comes from Geopemphigus sp. TES_GeoC_2020, assembly GCA_025469175.1. Lineage (NCBI taxonomy): Eukaryota > Metazoa > Arthropoda > Insecta > Hemiptera > Aphididae > Geopemphigus > Geopemphigus sp. TES_GeoC_2020. Next base: position 117,045 of record JAIPRN010000073.1, read on the forward strand.
AGCAAAAACGAGAGCTAAAATAGTATTAAAATATTTTTATCGGTAAGCAACGGGTAGTTTTTTAGTAGAGCCTATTTTATAAAAAGCGTCGTTATTAAAAATGGTTCGTTTCGTTTAATATTTAAAATATGCCGTAGTCGTATCGGATAAAAAAAAATCCAACTGTGAGAAAGACGAACAGGTACGTGCATAGTTAACGTTGAATCGTTAATTTCTGGCTATTCAAATAAAACGTAAGTGTTCCCCATATTTTTTCGACAATTCGGCTTATTTTCCATTCTCACGAACAATCCATCAGTATAGGTTCAACAGTGCAGATTTAAAGCGAACACAATGGCCCATTATTTATTTCTTTTTAAGAAGACTGATTAGGTTATTTTGTTAGGGCTCTTATTTTCACGTACTTATTCGCGTCCCTTCGCCCCAACGTAATATGAATCTACCACTACTGTGTTTGATGTGCGGCATTATATACGCCGACGTTTCGAGTGCCGGATTATAATGGTTATCGTTGGCGGCGGATTGGAAATTCATTTTAGTTTCTTCGCCTTTTTTTCTTACATAATACGTAAGCTTGTGTAGCGTATTGTCAAAATGTAACATTTAAACGTTCGATAGATATTCTAATATCTAATAAATATACCGTCCGACGATTCGTTAAAACTGTTGGTTTTATTTGATGGACAACTCGAAAAGAATAAAAAAAAGGATACCTATTAAATACAGGTCCCTCTAACACCGCGTGTTTAAATCTTTTTTTTACGTCAATAGTGTACAAAGGTTTGCGCGTTTATTACGAACGAATGTTTTCTACGTATCGTATTGCCAGCATTAAATAATTATATTTACCAATATGTAAACGACGTCGTTACAAATAGTCGCAACATATAAGGACAGATTTGTCCAAGTAATTCATTTTATTTAAATAGATTCGATCGTGATACTTTTGGAATTCCATCAATATCGAGTGGATATAGGATGAAAATAATTTTTATTTTACGCGCTTTTCTAAGTCACTTTTTGATTTGAAAAATTAAACAAATTTGAAACGGAAACGCGTCGTGGAGTACGATTTATCGATTACAATTGTTTAATAATATTTTTCATCCGCGCGAAAATCGTTAGTAAAACTACACTAGCAAACGTGTAAATCGTCGAAATTATTTTGAGAATATTACGAAAAATCGAGATTAATCGCCGAATTTCACCAGTTCGACTGAAAATCATTTTTCGAATAACGCGACTCGGTTTTAAATATTGAATAATTTCAAATTCCGCTTTATACCCTGTTCACAATAATGCGCAACGTCTGTTCAACACTCAACGGCTGTATCTGTTATTTGGTCTTTTATTTATTTCTTCAAGTGCGCGCAATTAATAGCTTAATTTTTTCAATTCGTTCCGCGTATGATAAATAAACGAATTACAAATTTAGTGTTTAGATAACTACAATAAATACAAACGGCGAAAACCAACATTAGTAATATTAAGCGACTAAATGAATTATTCGTCACCAATAAAATATGTATTATTAACGCGGCGACACAAATGTCCTTGATCAGAGTCATGACTGTGCAGATAGCGAAAAATATACGGCGCTAGTACAATAATTAAATAATAATAAAAGTTTAATTTCGTTTTATCAAATTAGTGGAAGTTTTAAAACTGTTTTGGAAATCAAATATAACGCGAGGTTTACAGTTTGACATGTCTGGTAAACGTGGATTGAATACAAATATATTTAAAACGACGATTTTCGTTTCTTTCTTTTTTCATTCTAAACGACTGTTCATTCTTTTAGAAGGCCCCTCTATTCGGTTCGTGTGATGCGTGGCCAATTCGTCTCGTAGTCCGCGTATAACATTCCCGGCATTATTCCGTTGTGTACGGAAATTTGGAAATTACCGCGATACATCGTTAATAATAAAGTATTTAAACGCAGTAAACATTCGTAATGACGTTTGTTCGACCACACTCGAAAATCGAACCGCGGTTAAAAACGAAAACATGTTTATAATCAAATATTATAGGTTAGGTGTACGAACACGCTTTCGCCTTACATCATCCAGTTTTCGATCGAAGCCTGTCCGCTCAATTAAACTTTATGATACGTTTTCGCGACTTGACCACGTAAATCGTTTTAAAATTCGTCCGGGAGTAAACGACGAAAAAATATCGCCGTAGAGTATTTTTAAAATTACCCCAGAAGTCAGGAACGTTGTGATTTGAAAAAAAACGCCTACGGCGAGAGCGAATATTAAACGGGTAAGAACGTTTTTACGTAAAGCGGTAGAATCGGTCGGTAATAATAATTAAATAGTACGCGTACTATATTAAAATACGTTCGACTAAATCATTTCGCGGCAACCAATATATTTACAGCTCGACGTATTTTATATGGCAATCACTGCAGCTAATATTTAATAACAGTCACGAACACACTTTAATTAACGTTAAATAAGTTAGATAATAATAACACAATTCTGTTTCATTGTTTCTTTTTTTTACGGTAATAGTTTTATACGATGTAAATCAGTTTCGAAATTTCTAGATTTCTCGGAAAATCAATTAATTATTAAAGGCGCGCCAAAAGTTTAGACATGTAGAGAAATGTGTCTCGTACGGGTAATGAAAACTAAAATGCCTCGTGCATATAACGTGAGAAAGTATAGGGAGTTTTACATAACATCATTCATAATAAAACGACATTTTCGAAATCAAACTTTCTGACGTCTTAGGTTAAAAATATTTAAACCCGCCGAAGAATTTATTATTCAAATACGACGTCGATTATATACAATGTGTAAACTTGTTGATTCGTATTACAACTATATAACAACGTATACAGACACAACCCGGTACGTCTCATCGATTCGTGTTAATTTATCAAAATAAAATAAATAAGACAGCCGTACGTCGTTATATTCGACAATTGTGCCCAGAGTGAAAATCGGTTGAGCCAGAAATGTTCAAGTAGGAAAAACGTTAAACAAAGGAAGATAAACGTACGCGTTACTATTGATTTTCGCCGTTGTTTTAAATTCTTTAAAAATACGTAAAAGTTCGAGAGAAATCTTACGTATTTTTAGCCGAAACTATATTTAATTTATAATTCGTCGAAGACCGCACGGAAATTGTTGAGCGCGTTTTCCGGCTAAGAAACAAAATATTATCAAAACAAATACGTCGTCGTTTATGTTATAATAACGATTCCATCATTTTGATTACGCGCTAATTTAAACAAACAATTTTTTCGTATTTTTAAACGCGAATTTAAATATTTTGTCGTAATCTTTTCGCCTCCGTCGTTCTTCCATTCCTAGCTATATACGGTCGGCCACTCTCGTCCTAAGCCTCCATCAATTTTATTATAATCTAGTTTATTTTTTATCATTTTTATAATCTACCCGTGTATAGTATTTATTATACGCGTTTCCTGCCGATCGGAATCCAAATATAGTTCCTTACTAAAAATTAACGTCGAAATATTTAGTTAGAAGTACCATTATTTAATTAAAAAATCACCGATACACGTTACTTACTTTGGCATCAACACAATTTAATGAGTCATGGCCGCGTTAAACATGTGGTTTTCATAAGCCGATGTACATAATATAAACGAGGTACTTTTATAACTACCAATGGTGTCTTTGACTTCTATCCGTATACGAGTACAACGTTAGGAACGTTTGGTTTTAAAATTCATTACGTTTATTTTTATCAATATTATGTATTTTAAACGCGTTCCTTTAAATATAGTTTATTGTATAGGCTTGATGGGGTGTGTATAAAGTATCGGCGTAATTTAAATAATTATATATTATTATTATTTCGCCGTCTAAATCGGTTGACAGAACAATACGTTAATTTTAGTCGGTAAATTCGTTTTGAATTTAGTAACTACTATTTTTAAGCGTCTTTTTATTTCGAAGCGCGATAAAAAGAATTTTACGAATTTCCGTGTCAGACGCTTGTTATTATCCGATTGAAAAATGTTTCCACTGTATACGTACAAATTAAACGTGGCCATTTCTACTTTTCGTATTTTAAACAATATTTACATATCCTTTACATTTTGGGAAACGTACGGTTTTTTACGAGCAGCACGTACGCGTTTAAAAGGCGATTTCCGCGAATTCAATTGTCCTAAGTGTTTAACATTTTTCCAACCTTAAATATTTAATAAGTACCGACTATTTACAACGGGTTTCGCGATTTTTTTCAAAATACGAAACAGAATTTGCTAATCTAAAATTGATATATTTAGTCTGAACGTCTTAAATTCCTTAGTTCGTTAAACCGAATAATGATTTTATCGTCGCGTTATTAATTTACATTTTGCCGGAGTTATTCAAGGTTATACATATGTCTTAATTTAATCTTATCAGTTATCGCATACGCTACTGCCAATATTTTCGTACCAGCGATTGGGTATTTTTAAGCAATGTTTATTTATCTCTCGATATACCCGATTAACGTAAAAATACGATTTACTCGTCGACGAAATAATTCTGTTTGAAATTATTTTTCGAAAGTTATATGATTCGTCTATTTAAAATTTTAAATAAAGGCACGCCCGTGTACGTTTATATAGACAGCAATTCTAACAGCCATTCTAAACAATGGCCTTCACCACTGTGAGGAGTGTGTTCCCTTTTAATTTCGTGCACACCAACGGTTATTCAATTCGAAATGTGTCTCGGATATTTTGTGTTTTTAATTCTTACCAAACGAGGATATCAATTTTTAAAATTCTTTCGCCAGATTAAAATGACAATTTGAAATATGATACTTTCTTTATAATTTTATGAATACAATGGGTGTATTTTTGTTAAATATTTAAATAAATGGGGTTCGAATATCATTCGTAACGTTTTTATGTTAATTTATTTTTTAATTTATCGTTACTTTACAACGAGATAAAAATATCGTGAAACATTTCTATGGGTACGTAATATAATTTTAATAAGATGTACAGTTTTTCGGTAAACACGTCACACTAAATAAATTTATTTACTTTAATGTTTATTGGAGTAGGTCAGTATTTTGGATATATCGTTTGAATAGTAAAGTTAAAGGCGTGTTTTTACGTTGAATTCAAAAATTGAAATTTATTTTTTCATCGCGTTTCGTAAATGATTAAGTAAAGTTGTTTCTGTGTTTTGCTTTTCATATTTCACATAAATCTTGTAGGTTTCAGGCCAGCCTTTCAAACAAATTTGCCGCCACCTTTCCCTGTCCTTTGCTACTACTTTCCGTTGTTTTTCGGTTATTATATTTCGACGTACTTTTTAACACGATTTCCTCACCTTAAATATGAGAAATTCAATCGATAACATATAAATATGTTATCAATTTATCAACTCGTGATTAACCCTAATAATCCTTCGCCACACGAAACTTTTGAAAAATTCTCTTATATATATATATACATATAGACATGTTTCTAAAATTAATACTTTTCTCGTTTCTTTTGGAGTAGAAAAGTGTATAGAACATAGTTTTAAAATACGAAAAAAAAAATGTTTAAAATAATCGTATAAAAAACGCAAAATTTTGCGCGAAAACCGATTACGTTTCAAAGCTTTAAATCCAGAAATACGGATTTGGAAGTTTTTCGTGACAACTATAATTTGTAATTACCGTAAGATATGACAATTTCAAAATAATTTATTCGTTTACACGAATGTTTCATGGAATATCAGAGATTCATAAAATGGCCGGGAATTGTGGGAGGTATTTCGACATTTTGTAATATTTAACGATTCCGAGCATTCCCCGTGTATAGCGATGTAAATTATATAATTATTTCGCAGCGCCGACCAATACCTATTTTTGTAACGAAATGTCGCACCGTGAACGTAGACTAATCTTCGGCTAGTAAAATCGTTCGAAAAATGTCCAACTATATAGTCGTTATAATTCGAGCGTATTTGTATTTCAGCACGTCCCAAACATTAATCACTCTGTTCAATACGACAACCTTCGGTAGTTGGCCTTTATCATTTTTACCGTTCTAAATAGTATTTACGATCTTTTAGTATTAACGCAATAGTGGGCGGATAAATAATTACGTAAACTATAATTCGTACGATTTTATGGCCTATATCGTTATCACGAAATATTTTCGCATTTTTGCGTATTAGCTGCAGAAGGTTACGCCGAATATTGACGATAAAATTATTTTTAAAAATATGCACGTACAGTGCTCCTTTTATGACATTAGCCTATATACGTACGAATCGTATTTATATAACAAATTAAATATCGCGCAAGTTTGTTGAGAATTATTACGTTTATTAAATTAACGGCTCTGCCATAAACCGAATACTTTGAATCGTTTTTACGATAAATACATTTTTTTTAACCTAATTTCGAACGATACGGTAATACAACGATATTACCGATCCACGCGAAGAAGTTTCTTTCGCGTTTTGTCACGTCGCCTGATTATACTGAACTTGATCTCATTGGGTTTTGTTTGGTTGGTAATAAGGACATTAAAGACGTGTAGGTTGTGTTTCTTTTGATTTATACGCGTCGCGATTATTGCTATAGGAGTTTTTTTTTCAATACTACGCGTGACGAATTAAACATTTTTCGACGCGATCGAGATATAATTTAACTCGTTGTTCATAAAATCATTATAAACCAAAGTACACGACCCGAACATCTCGGAATTCGAATTGAAACGATCCAGAAATCGTTTTCTCGGCAATATTTAATATAGTTTTTACCTACTAATATTCGGTTAAAACGTAAACCCACAGACGAAACACACAATGCCCATGTCGTGAATTTTCGCCAAAACGCAATATTCCGGATAAACTTTTACGCGTGCCTCGTCATATTTAAATATTACAATTCGACATCCTTTATTCGTATTGACGATCGTGTGTATTTTTTCAATCAAGTCCGTCGACAGGTAAATCATTATTCCCCCGGCGAGAATCACGGGAACGGAAATTTTCACCTTATAGTTTTATGCGTAGATTTGGCGGGGTTTTGTTGAAAACCAACGGAATTTTTCCAACGACGATAACGTTTTATTTCGGTTTAAAATATTTGCACGATAACCGTACGGTTATATATATATATAATTGTCGGGACAATAATAATATTAAATTAATTTCGCCCTCCATTATCGAAATATCATATGTTCATAACGCCGAGGTACGACGTATACGTTTTTTAATTTATTATTTTAAATAAGGTATATACGAATATTACGGACGACATTTTCCAAAGAAAATTAAAGTAATTACGAACACGTGTAAAAATGGTCCGTTCAGGCGGGCCATTAATTCGGACGAAATTGTTTAGACGAGCGTTCGTGTAATATTTATATTATGTTGAATTTATCGTAAATACTAAAATATTTAATTTAATTCGAGCCCTACTAATTTCATTCCTAGACACTTAAAATAATACTATTTTGCGACTCGAAAATGTACTATAATTCGAATTGTTTAACACCCGTAAAACATTATTCTCGTTAATTTCGCTATTTTTTTTATTAAAAGTATTTTATGATTAAGCGATTAAATTTCTCGAGTAAAAGTTTAAAGTCTTATAAGTTTCAGTTTAAAAATTATTACCGTTATGTTTTGTAAAAAATAATGAACGACACCAAAATTCATAACGTTAATCCATTAAAGAAATCACATATTTTCTAATATAATTAAATTGGAAATTAACGGCGACAAATATAATATCGACTTCTTTTTTATTTATAATCGTATCTTTACTTTTGTGTATTACTTAATAAGGCGGCAGATAAATATTCCGGATTAAAATAATAAAACGATATTCGATTACGTTAAGAGGAACGTCCAATATTGAATTTGATCGATTTTTCGTAATGTTTTTTTTAACGTTTACTATTAGAAATATCACGAACTACAAGTCTAAAAGACCATCCGTGCTTCATTTTAAGTTCGTAGATAGGGATGTGGGCTTTTGAAGCACTTTCACGGGCTTGTTACAAAGACATTCTTAAACTCTTAAAAATTCCTTCCTTATATACGTTTTGAAATATTTATTAAATTATAACGTCGTATATACGGGCATACATTTACGTGAACTACCATCATGAAAAATACACTCATAAGGAAAGCAATTATTTTTTTCGACGATATCGAATTTAACGTTAACAATTCGCTAATATATTTTCATTCCGTTTTAAATTGCGACGGGCAAATGTCCATTTGCACCTACTTTTTGAACAAGACGGAATAATGGTTTTCAAAACGAAATTAGTTAACCGTGTTTCGAGCGTTTATTACAGTTAAATTTCGCGTTTTAAATTATTAAAGTTTATTCAACTTTATCGTGAGAGCCATGGAATCTTCGAGTTTTAGAAGAAATTTGAAAGTTTTTGTGACATCTGGTGTACATCTCAGGGACCGTGCATGAAGCGACGGAGTCATCAGCTGAATGACGCAATAACTCGGGGGGAACTCATTAAATACGCTATTACGATTTTTAACACTTTAGATAATAAAACTTGTTGGACCGCCGCGCATGGTTATTCGCTACGTTTAATTTAAATAGAAACGCTTAAAAGTATCCGTCGGGTCGCGCGAACATTTTCGGAAGTCTTTTCTCCGTCACGCGCAAACGTTTTTCAGTTATTCAAGGCGGTTTCTATTTTTTCAACGCGTTCACGTTTTACATAGTAAATCACAGTCATTGACGGATACGACCTACCCGATTTCGAGACTAAAACCCTACGAGACGCGTAAAACCACAATATACAACGTTATTAAGGCGCGTTATTCATCGGTTAGACGGTAAATTACACAATTCATCAAGAGCAACTTCGTGTAGGTGTCCCCGAGATATTTCACCGACGAGGTTGTTTTTTGTATTTTTACGCGCACTTTATTATTCTTTCGTTTGTTCCCTCTGTTTGGAACACTGTAAACGCTTACGCGTTAAGAATTAAATACCGCGATCCTTTTTACAACCGGCCTAGTTACACGCTCAATTGTTATCACATTAACTATTGTTGGAACAGCTTACCGATTGTTCGAACGGGTATTTTTACCAAATATTGTTCGTTTTACGAGTTGGCGTCAAATGTATAGTTTATATGTATATACGCGAGATTAACTGCAAATCAACTTCAATGTCTAAAAAGTTCAACGCGATCGTATTCAACGTTTATTGATCATTACGCTCAAAGTTTTGACGCGATATGTAAACGTTTTATTCACGAAATTGTTAATCGCGTAAAATTTTGTATTAATCCCGAGTAGATAATTTCCGTAAAAATCGCGCCCATAAAACAATTATTAAATTAATCGTAAGTGGCTCGTAATTATTTCCTCGATTCACCGTTAGAACCCAAAATAATTTCGTAAAAAAGCGTACGAAAACAGTTTTTAATACTTTATTTTGGCGTAAACGCATGTTTAGCTGTACCCGTACAGTTCAAATCAAACATTAAACGATATCGATTCGTTAATTCTTATTACTCTAAATTACGGAAATACGTTACTAAACGCGTCGATTCCGGATTAAGGCCAATATCGCTTATTATTTCTTTGTTCGTTTCAATTTCGTAAACTGTCGTTCGTTTGTCGTTTTCTTTTTGTCTAATCTAACGACACATATACCTGATTTCCGTATCGGAATTCCTATTTATTCGTATCCTAACGATAATTTCGTAAAAAATTGTTTTTAAACGTTCTACGTTCTTAACTTAAACGTTCAAGTGGAGACTTCCGCGTGAAACGTCAACATATTGTACTAGAAACATTAGAATGACTGGGAGGGGTCATCAAATGAAAATATTTGAAAATATCGAACAATATTTGCGTTCGTATTAACACGACGATATCGTAAACACGGGTTTTACGTGCGTTACACGTTTCGTAAACGAAAGACGAACGCTATAAATATTTTTCTCGATTGTCTGAAAATCAATATTGATTATCATTTACGCAGCGTCTGAACGAGAAACGAGGAATCGATCGACTTTTGTAATGATATCCACGTACCCGGTATCAAAAATTTTCGTTTTATCGTCCGTCCGCGTACGCGTCGAGTTTGTTGGTTATTTACGGTTTTACGATTACATTTATCGATAACGATATTTTTCGATTCTTTCCTGTAATACGTTATTGTTGATAACAACGTTGACTATTATTATCGTAATTTAGGAAACGTTAATTTAAGCGCTCAGAAACTTTGATCGATTCTTGTCGTTTTAAACACGTCATAATACGGCGCGATTTAAATAACAATAACCGTATTTCCGTTTCGCGTAGAATTTGTCCCGTTTTGTTCAAATATAAAATTAAACGTAACGTTCGGACTATATTATAAGAACCGTAAAAACTGATCGTTACAACTTTATATATAGAACACTAAACCCGTAGGGCGTGAAAAAAATCGACGGTTTTTAGTAATTAATCTTTTTTTTTTTTTTTGGCTATGTAATTATACGTTTATCGGTGAATCATATAACGTACACGCACTACGAGTATTAGGCGCTACAGCGGGAGTGACGAGCCGGTATCTAACAATACGAATTAGTATTACGTATAGGTAAAGGATTTACAACGTGGACTGTTTAGTTTTCATATCGCTTCGAGTATTCACACAGTGAAACCGTTAGGTATATATATATATATATGTGTGTGTGTACGATAAAGATAATAAAAGAACGCGCTTGAATTTGTTTGAAAAAAAAAAAAACGAGCCGTCGTATTTACCGAAGTTAAAATATTATCGACGTCTTAAAAATGTTAAAATCCGTTCGAAATATTATTAGGCGTTTGGCGTACGTGGCGCACGCACGGTCGTCGCGACTTTTCCGGACGCTTTCCCGATATTTAAAATAAGTTTAACCGATTGTCAATACGTATGTATACAATTACGATCGGCGTACGATATTTCGTGATTGAACGACGTGTTGATCTTCGTTGATTATCCCGGTACGATCGAAACGACGTCGCCGAAACGCGCGCGATTTAAGCGGAGACGTTCTAGCGGATTCGAAAAATCGGCGAACGGAACGCGCGAGTTGTACGTACGAAATACGTTAATACGTTCGTATAATAACGTCAAACGGTTTTCGCGTGTAGGATTGCCGGGGTCGTCCGGCAACGAAACGCCGCCATTTATAAAACGTACGAGGCGAATAAGCGCCGTAACGTAATTTCGAACGTAACCCCGAAACGCGTGCACGGCGTACTGTTTCCCCGTCCACGTTTCGGCGGCCCGCCGAGTTATTTGACTGGAACGTACACGCCGCGTCGTAGTAAACACGGTCGGTGTTGTAATTACGCGAGCGTATCAGCGGTTCGGCTGTATGGTTGCGGAGCGGTGTACCGTGGTCGGGGTGAAAATAACGGACTCGGGAGTGACGGTGGCGGCGGCGGGGGGAGGCCCGGACGGAAAAAAACACGTAAACCGCCGCCGTCGCCGGTCGCGTTCACGCTCGTTTTCTCCGGCTCCGTGCAACGCGACGACGATAATAATAAAATACCATTACCGTCGTCGTCGTCGTGTGAGAGCAACAGGTCGACCGCCCCCACGGACCACGCGCGTGTACATTATACACGCAGACGACCCAGACCGGTACACCGTACCACAATTTTTATATTATGCGCGCCACCGACCGCCGCCGCAGAGTTCTACCGGTCTCCAACGCGAAATTCGTCGTCGTTCGTTCTTATCGTTTTTCGTGTTCCGTTTACGACCTACGCCCGTAAATTGATCGCGTTTTACGACCCACCGACCGTTTTCGTCCTCTTCAGGCATTGAAGACGACGGGCCGCGCGCTAACGGCCGATAAGCGGATATAGTACGGCCGTAGCGCGTGCGTTGTGACGCCCGTCAATCGGGAAATAACGATTACAAAACAAACCGATAATCCGCCGTAATTGTTCCGCGGCGTTCGGCGCCATTCATAACGTCGCGTACATATTTCGCCGTTTCGTTGTCTTGCTGGAAAGCTTACGTACGAATTTACGGCGGACAAAACCACCCCGCCGCTACTACACACTTGTACCGTTCGTATCTAATCGTTCGCCCGTTGTCCGCCCGACCATATCGTTTTACGGTTCAGTCGGCGGTCTCCCGTTCCTAATTCGTTGTTTCCCGTACGCGACGGCGTACCGGCGCGTAATATACGTAGACCGTACGGGCCCGGTTTGATTGAAGCCGATTTTCGCCGGCTTTGGTGCGCGTACGTCTTTAATTACTTTCGCGTACCTATTGAATTTTATTTTCAATTATTCCGAACGGTTTTTTTTTCTCGTCCTGGTGAACGACCTTAATCAGAAAAACTGTCGTGCCAACTCAGCTCTTATTCCGCTCGTATATCGTCCACAATAGCCGCATTATTATTATAATGCGCGAACGTATGCCAAAAAATTCCCGAGTGGACCGTAAACACCACGAAGGATACACGTTTTGTCCGCTATATTGTTCAACATTTACAATGTACATGTGTGTGTGTATTATTTAGAGGTCGTCCGACAATCGATTTTATCTCGAAATCGACGACCGATACCTATCGAACGCGCGAAAAATGTTAAACGTTATACGTAAAATAAAACGCACTCGCGTTTTATCGTAAGAGAACAAATTCGCCTTTCGAAAACTCTTTAAATCGAATATGTATAATTTGTACACGCGCGTGTAACGTATACGTTATACTCGTACGACGTACGCCACATTTAAAAAGCCCGTATAGCGGCCGAAATTCGGCGAAGAAACGTTCGATATACACATCACGTTATATCCGAAAGTGTCGCCGATAATTTAATGGCGATATACGCGCGGTCCATATAGGTAAAGTTTAGTAATAACGAAAAAAGGCGTTCGGTTAAAACACACGTAGTCAATCATGAACTACGCGAACGTTTCGATTGAACGTTATTCCGTATAACGACTTTGTAAAATTACGAAAAACGACTGTTTTGAGGTCAATTACGTCGAATAATGACGCGGAACGTGTCGTGGCAGTTCCGATAATTAATCGCGTAAATACGTATTTTTTTAAAGGAACGTCAAATAGGCGTGCTTATTAGAATTCGCCATAGGTTTTTAATCGTTTTATTCGTCGTTTGAAACATTCTTACGAACGATCAAAAATATTATCGATAATCGTTACGCGATACGTTACCATTTAGAGTTTACAATAAACCGCCCCTCCCCCCCACAATACGGGTTTATAAAAACGGAAAAATCAAATTCGATATTTTTAAGTTTAAATACCGACTTAAAAAATTCGACTTATAATAAACGTTTTTCCGCCGACGCTATTATATTACGACGCGTTATTAGTTTTTCGTCGAATCCCGCGTAGCCATCGATCGATAAGGAATTTCACGTTTTTTCCTACGGTCAAATATATCGGCGTGATTGTAAAACATTATTTTTACAATTTTCGAAACAATATATCTGATTATAGGTATATTCGTAGAAAGGTCGTTATCGGTTATTGAAGTGGATATATTTTTAGCGCGCACTAACCGTCCTATACGTAAGCGGCTTACTAACCCGCGCACTCGGGGCGCATTCTTTGGCTTTTAAGCTGAAAGTACTGTTAAACGAACGACCTCACACTACGCCGTATAGGCCATTGACGACGACACTTTTAATAACACGTCTGCGTGGCTTAATGCCAGTTGACGGCCGTTATAGTTTTCGCAGACAATACCGTGGAAAAATACTCGTATCGAAATTCGTACGCTCGTCAATAATACGAACCACGACGAGCAATATGTTAGGAAGACGCCGTTCGAGAACGATCGGCGCAACGTTAATTACCGAACCGGATTTAACGTATTTGGCGCGTAGATTTCTGGGACGAAATTCAATTTCGATATCGCGTCATACGCGTCGTACATTTGTGTAGCGTTTTAAAAGGACGTACGTAATTTGTATCGTCCAAGACGGTTATTAACGAATTTCACGGAAACAAACGCCCACGTCGAATATCGACTATACGAAAGTCGTCGATATCGAATGTCAACGCGGTTAATTCGGATTAAAAAACGACTTTTTCGATAATTTCGTTATATAAATAGTACCGCCGATGTACCTCGTTGACGCTACGAAATACCTTTAGTCGGCGTATTTTACCTCGGTGATAAACCGTTTTTGTAATATTTCAACAATCTTACGGCGAATTTACCGGTAACGATTTGAATATTTTTGCTGTTGTCAGTTCTCGCGATGTCCTCGTAGTCACCGAGAACGAACTTATTCACGAACGCAAATTATCAACGCTAGGTTTTTACAACACTTTCGGAGTATTTATCTATTCGTTCAAAGTTCCTTCGAGAAATATTACAATTCTGTAAACGCGTAGTTCATTATATTTCGGAAATCGTTATTAATTAACGATCTTTAAATTTGCAAAAATATATTTTCGGAGTTCATAAATCGCTAGTAATTTAACTATTTATTTCGAAACGTTCTTTAAATAATAAGCGCGTACAAATTAGTAAACGTCGAGCGCAGTAGCGCGTATTCGTTACGGGACGAGGTGCACGTCGTGGCTCTTTTTTATCGTCATTATTTAAATATACCTATTTACGCACTATTATATTTCGACCGTTTCCTAAATTCGTATTGAATTACATTATTCCATATCCATTTTCCGTTATTATTATTATTATTATTATTATGATCAAGACCAGCGAGATTTTTTTGAAAAAGTCAACCTAGAAATTATAAACGAATTATTTCTTCGTTAAAGTATTTGTTATATAATTAATCGACGTATTTTTGTTTTTGATCGTATTAAGTTTGGCGAGGATGGGAGGGGGCAGGGCTAAGGAATTTCACCTCTCGCGGCGTTGTGACCAATAATAAATGATGTCATCCCTCCGTGAAACATACGCCGCCGCCGCCTTTGATGTAAACTCAAACAATCGATAGTGTGACTGGCGAATTATCTTCGATGTTTTCCGATTAATTAAAAACGTATTATACCGACGGTAAATTAAAACCGAACGCCGGACGCGCTCTTCGGGTGCCCGTATAATTAATTATTGACGTACACATTATCACGGTGTTGATTTTTACTTAGAATATATTTGTGTCCCGTGAATTTGTTATTTATACGCTCGGCGGAGGAATTTATTATTACGGCCGTATCGTTTTCTTCGCGTCAAATGCATAGTCACACGCCATGTACAAATGAAGTGTCAAAGGACGAGACGAAATAGCGTGTAATGAATTATGGATATTATTATAAATAAGTCCGTCCGTGTCGACCCGACCGTTATTCCAACGACTATACTAAGTTGTCGGTCCAGTGTCGCTCGATTTTAAACATTTCCTTTTTTATTACCGTGACGCTATGCGCTTCGATTCGTAAACGGATTTAACGCCGTACGTCCGTAAACACAAAAATAAAAAACGACTTGTTTTACGATATATTTCGAAACGCGTTTATTAACGTTTCGAAAATCATTTTCCTTCGAACCGGTCGCATTTTTGTTCGAAGCTCTACGTGCAATTGCCGAGCAATTACGCACGGACGTGTATAGGATACGGTACCTAATATATACGCGTGTACGAAATATGTCGATCTTTGGTAATGGCGAACGATTTGTAATTTTGTTTTTAAACGGAGGAAATTACAAAATTTACGGGAGGTTTCTTTTGAATAACTTTAAAAGCGCTTTACGACAAATTTTGTAATTACGTACGGGAAACTCGATAATTTAAACGGCGTATATGTGGAACGATTAACATTTACGAACAA
Source organism: Geopemphigus sp. TES_GeoC_2020 (assembly GCA_025469175.1). NCBI lineage: Eukaryota > Metazoa > Arthropoda > Insecta > Hemiptera > Aphididae > Geopemphigus > Geopemphigus sp. TES_GeoC_2020. Next base: position 132,781 of record JAIPRN010000073.1, read on the forward strand.
CATTTAAACGCTAGCGATTTCACGTACAAATAATTCGATTACAGTATTATATATGTATTTAAATCGCGGCGTAATATTCGCGTATTGTTTTATTTTGCACATATTACGAGACCAGCCCGAAAACCAGAGAGGTGAATTAGTACAAGCAAAACGAGAGAATCTGTACAAAAATCGTCGTTAAGCTATAAACGGTTTAGACATTTGGTTAGCGGAGGTCGCGGTTCGCGTAAGGCATAAATCGTAACGAAATAATCGAACCGTTTAACGTATAGAACAAGTTCATTTTTACGCGCTGAACGATCTCGGTATTTTTAGTTCAACTTGATATGTTTTTTAAACGTAGAGTGTTTTTGAGTTGTTTGTATTGCCAAAAAAATACGTCTACAGGATTTAATGAAAATAATATACATATATAAATATATCTATACTACGCGTATCAATTTTTCGCTTTTATTTACAATAATATATTTTGATTTTTGGCAACCATAATGAAGTCTATTTTGAATCGTTTTTATTATTAGTATTGTTAATACCGAACGTATATAACGATGTTTAATACGTTAAACGATTAATCTTTTTAAAATTATTAATTCCTAAAATACGAAAACGTCTTACGTTTTATATATAAATCGTGGCCAATCGAACGAGTGAACTATTTTCTCGTCTCTTTTAACAATCGTATATTGTAAATAAATTAAAAACGAACACGAATAAAACACGGCGATCGAGTTTTATGCGATCATCTTGTTGCATTCGCTTCGACGCGACCAAAGAAACTATTCTATTGTTTCAAATATTCGTCGAGTTTCAACTAACCTTTATTTGAAATTATATACGAAACGTTTATCGTTTAATAACGAAATATACCCAAAATGTACCGATCCAAAGACGTTTTAAAAATCGATTATCGATATTTGATACGTTTATTATAAAATATGACCATTTACGTAACGGGATGTAAATTGATATAGTCGTACAGACCGCTAACGTAAATTAATAGGTTACGGGCAAAAAACGACAATTTTGGGAGAATCCAAGCGAAAATAAACGTAACAAATTGAAAGAAACGCTGGCTCCGCGTTTTTTTATTGGACATGTTCATTCATATAGCCTTAGATTATGATTTTCGTTTTATATATTTTATTAAACAAAAAGTATTTTGATTGGATAAGTTTCCGTAAGATATGTGTTTCGCCGGAGATATTTTTACCGGGGATTTTTTTTCGGAAATATTTCGACGTATATCCAACTTTCGTAACTAGTAAAAGCGAAGTACACGGTGTATAATAATAATTATTTGTTTTCCTTATTTGTCAGATAATCTCGTGTTTGGAGTATATTATATATATATATAATAGTTACCTTAAATAACTCTTAAAACTTTTATCGTATCGTTATATTAGGTACCTACCTTAAACCTATATATATATATATATACATACAGCACGACGTTTGGTACACGCGTACCGAGATAAGTACTTAGATTATGGGTCATATAATTACGTCTGTCGAACTTCTCGGGCAACTAAATTTCAGCCGTATTTCAACGCGTGGTTTATTAATGAATGTACTTTTATATTAACGAGTAAACTTGCCACTCGTTATTATTATTATTCGTAACGTACGTCGGTATAATTTGCGTCGCGTCCTCGTCGTTTATGTATATATATATATATAGTTTTTTTTTCAATTTCGGCGATGATATTTGCGACCGAATTTTTAATTCGCGTACACTTTTAAACTCCGCCGTACAGTCCATTTCGTGATTGCGGTCAACGTATCGGCCGACTTTCGAATTCGAGTAGTCGTTTTTTTTTTTCGTAAAGCTTTTTAATCAGCGTCAATATAACGCGCGGGTCGCGACAATGTTTACCGCATGACACGCACTTACGAAACAGAAACCGTTACGTCGAACGGTTCGTCAATTAAAATCAGTACGAATATTTCACGCCGCGAAGAACCGTACGGTTGAAGTTTAAGCGTGGGTGACCTCTTCGGCCGCGGCCGAATAATTGTCGCGGTTTTTTCGAATTTCCGGTAAACGAACGAACACGCGCGTGCATTGTTCAACGGCGTTTGTTTCGCCGTATTTCTGTAAGAGCGCAGAAACGTCGCGACGGTCGAATAATAATAGTACACGTGCCTTCTTTAAACCGGCACGAATGTTTCGGCGCAATCATTAGCGGGCGCGTTTCGTATAATGAGACATCACTGAACTATTATGTTTTCAACGTTCGTTGAACTTATCGTACCCGACCGATATTTATACCGAACGCCCGATACGACATGTTCGGAGCTGTTCATTGTACTGATAACGCGCCGTATTTCGAAAATAAATATTTCGTTAGTGGGAACCAATTGGTTTCGTTCGGGTTTGTTTACTTTCGGGAAATTGTGTTTCGGCCGTAGAACGTTCTCGATACGGTTTTTGGCCGTTGATTTAGTTTTTTCAACATTTTTGACGAAGCCGCGCAGATAGTTCGACGACTCGTTTTCGATAAAATCGTAAAAACAAATTCTCAAAACGGTTAAACCGTTTGTAAATCCATCGTGGACGTGTTAAGTTTTTTTTTTTTTTACATAAACAGTGTTCAGCGTATAGTTATGGGTATGGATTACGTTTGGAATTTCGGCGATTCGAAATATTGATTTTTAAACGAAATCGCAAAAACAGCCCAAAATGAAAACCAATTACGTTTAAATCCGTTTATTTATAGTTCTGTTCTGTATGGATAACGCGTAGTATATCCAGCCGAAATACAAACACGACTTGGCGCGTTTTTTAAAATTGTAATTAAACGTTTTCAGTTAACGTTTTGTAATTTTCAAAACGTAAACGAGTATTTAAGAACATCAAACGTTATTAAAAAAAAAAAAAAACGTGAAAAATGTATCGCTACCGAGTTCGTTTTGGGAACGAAAATAATCTTTTCCAAATTTATTAATAACGCGACGACACATGTTCCTAACGTGCGGTCTTAAACAACGTGCGTGGAATTTTCGTTTTTTTTTTTTATATCGATATCGATTTCCGCCAGCGTAAAGCTATTTTCTAATTTAATATAAAGTTTTCACAATTTTCATTAGTTCACAATTCGGCTGTAAGTGTTGTGGATATTAAACAGTGATAGAATATACACACACGTGTGTGTGTGTTTACGTGAAAAACAAACTTGAATCTAAAATTAACTTTCACGGCGTTTTTAGTTATAATTGTGTAGATATTTTTCGGACGAGATATTAACGACTAATTTATTCGTAATATTTTTTGTTGACGACTTACGAACGGTTCGTTAGAATATCGCGTACGGGTATTTATTTAAAAATTATTCCCCGCGAGACGCGTACGAAATAATAACGTAATCGAAACGAGTCCGTGATTTTATAGTTTCCGTGAAAACGGCGCGTATCGGGTAAATCACTCTACGTTGGTTCCGAGCCAACCTACGAAGCAGCCGACAAAGTTATTTTGTTTAAGACCTATCAAACGTAGAGTACAATAACGTATTCGATTCGTCGTTTCGCCGTACAGTTTACACGGTTGATTCAAAAAGGCGCGAGCGTCCGTAAATAGTTCTATAACGTTCTACCAGCCGGTATTGTGTACGGTCGCCGGCGTTTGATATTTCGCGCGAACGTTTATTTTCGATTAGAATTGCCGCCTGTAGGACAGCGGCGCGACACGTTGACACGTATCGTCGTGTATTTTCGTTTTTTTACGCTATCCGTTATCGCGGAATATTTCGGCACACCGAATCAAAGTCTCCTCACGGAATTCCGAAAACATAAATTTCTCGTCAATTCCCTTCTACCGCCCGCGCGTTAACCGAGTATCCGGCCCGACCGTCCTACGGTGGTGGCAAGAGGTCCTATATATATATCTATATTTATACTTCGGTAACACTTTCACGTATTTCATTGATCGCGTCATCTTCCCGTGTCAGGACAACAACTCGTTTATTGGCTTATTAAACGGACTTTGTGCGGCGTTAAAATGCCGCCGGGTCGGCAAACTTGTAAATCACGACGCCGCAATAGCGGCAGCCGGTGTGTGGTATGGTGTCCTACTCTGGCGGAACCGGATTGGCGGGTGGGTAGGAGGGCGGGTAAAATGAAAGAAAAAACTTACCGCCGCGCTGTCATCATGTAAGAGGGTAAATTTGTCCGAGTTTTCCGAGAAGATCCAATAACGGCGGTGGAAAAGGTAGGAGAAGGGGAACGTAGGCGCGTGACCGTTTTTCCGACTAGACCCCCCGAGAAAATATCGCCATAACCCCGCGCCCGCGATTCGCGTATTAATACCCGAAAACGTTCCCGTCACGACCCGTCGGTTGATCCTATTTCGAAATGACTTCGGCAAACGTCGTTGTCGACGGTAATTTCTTCGCAATATTCGCGTAAAAAAAAAAAGAGAAACGAAGAAAGATTACGCGCGTTAAACGTGTACATTTTCTTAAAAAAAATTAAACGTAAATAACGCCCGTTTTCCGAGCAAATAAATCACGTTCGCTTAGTACTTTTATTGCCGTTAAACAAATGTACCGTAATCAGTTCTATTTACGCGGTTCTTAAATATATTACTTAGATAATTATACTCGACAAAACGTACAAGCTTTCAAATGATAGAACGTCGTAAATGTAAACGATTCATTATTTTCACAATTTCGAAACGATTCGACTATTAGACGTGTTAACATATTATTATTAGTATATGTATATATATATATATATATAAACGTATAATAATCTCGACGAATTAAATATACACAAACGACGCGTGTACGATTTGTGTTATTTCAAGAAGAAATGTCGCGTTAAAGAACCGAAAAAACAAAAATCGACTTAATTTTTTAAAAAAATTCGCGTTTTCATCAACCACTCGCTGTTCACGTTCGATTCGAGCTATCTTCGACTAACGTCGCGGTAATATATTTATTTAGAATTTTAATTAATAATAATCGTACCTTTAAATAATCGCGTTTTTTAAATAGCGACGCCATAATAATCGCTTTACGTTTCGTCGGAAACGTACGCTGCGTAAAAAATGGCGTACGGACGATTATTCTTCGGCCGCTGATTACACGCGTAAAAGTTTCGGGCGGACAAAAAGATATTAACAACACGCGTTTCCGATAATGTCCGTCTATGGATATCGCGATTCGACGGAATAGCGGGCGCGTACAATCCCATATCGGGAAACGTTAGAAATTGGTAATTTATTTACCCGTACGAATAATAATTATAATAAAAAAATACGCGACGAATCATTATTAAACTTTTTAACGACGCGTGTTTAGGCGCGCCAAGTAAAACGTAATTATTGTTATCGATCGAAAGTTAATAAAAAAATAAAACGATATTTAGCGCCGATTTTGGAAACTTTCGGGCGTGATGATATACGACGAAGGTAACGACGGGAATACACACATAACGCGTATAACTCGGATAAAAAAGAAAATGAAAATAAAAGTATTATTGTCGAGGTTTAGGCGACGTTACCTCGGTTACACACGCGCACCCATATATATATGAAATATGTACGATTTACGTGTAAATGGTCGTAAATAGCCCCGGGACGATATTTTGTTCCTTTTTGTTTTTTGACCCAGAGACGCGGCGTGAAAATGGCCAAAGCATTAAACATGTATGAATTTGAAAGCAAAACGTGCCTCGAGTACAGAGTTGGACGCCGCCGCCATCATGTTACACATTTATTTTGACTTAAGGACTTACGCGCTCGGACGACTTGTTAAACGCTTATTAGGTGCACGTGCTTCAGAGCGACAATGGCCCCATTTGCGCCGTGTCTTCCGTTTCGCTATCGTCTCGTTCGTTCTCTTTCCATCCTCAATCTCGTCCTATTCTCTTCACTCCGTAGCGCCCGTCGTCCACACACGCATATTACGCGTTTCTCACGCGGCGATAAAAAAAAAAAAAAACGTAATTTTTCGGCGTTTCGAAAACGAACGTACACCGGCCGATAATACGCCCGAAGTCGTATTTCGCGTTCGCGTCGTCGGCGAACAATTCGCGAACAACGTGTTTTAATTCACGAGTAATTCGTCGACCTCCTGTGTGAACCGTCGAATTACTACCGCGTACGTGTTTACTCTTCTTATTCGCTCATAAACGGCGGGCTAAAATGAATCGTCCGTCGTAAACACGTTTTTAGCGTATGCCGATCGGTGTCTAAATACGATAAAACTACGGATATTGTCGATTCGCGCGGACCGACGGCTAGGGTTTAGACGTCGCAATAACGGCGTTCCGTAGAAACGGGCGAAGAATCGTACGAATTACGTTAGCCGATCGCATTGAACCGGAAATGCGAATTACGTTCGACACATTCCGCGACGGCGTCGTTCCAAACGCGTTAACGGACGACCCGTTGTGCTCTGCGCCGACGGTTTACTCGAATTGACCGAACCACGGCGGGCTTACGACTACGGTAGCGCGTCGTATTACGCAATTACGGAGATTCGCACGCCGGACGAATTATCGAAAACGGCGAAAATCGTTCCGGTCGGCGGGGCCGATTTAATAGAAATTGGAAAGGGGAAAATAGGCGCGTGACACGAGGGAACGTCGCGAGACGTCTTTCGCGTAATATTAACGCGTCGATTTGGCTCGTGTACGCGAGCTGGTGTCCCGGCGGTTTCCACCGTCTCGAGTGCCGTTTTACACGTTATTACGGGGGCGTCTGACCGAAGCGTCACATGTTCCACGGCCGAGTGCGACGGCTTTTTCTCCACGTGCGGGAATCGATCGGCCGGTCCCGTTTATCCCCCGTACGGCGAAATCGCCGGGAAACTATAAACGGGCGCAGACCGTTCCGAATGGCGGCACGGCGCCGACAGCGCGAATCGGAACGGAAAAACAATCGGCGATTGTGGAGTTTTTGCGTAAACAACGGCGATAGTTGCCGGATTCGGGTCGACGCCAATCGTGTCTGCGGAACGTAAAATCGTTATTATTGTACAGACGTTCGACGGTTCCGAGTTCCGAAGGCCCGAGGTTAGAAACGATCCGGCGGTGTTTCTTCTACTATTAGCGAAACGCGTGTACGACGTGTCGGCCATTTAACGACGTCGTTCGCGCGTAAATCACCGCGCCCGTTCGCGACGATAATACGATATCGTAAATAAATTATTACGCGCCAACTTCGGCCCGACATGGGACGTAAAAGCCGACGTAACCGCCGTACGTGTTCGGCGCTAGTTCGCGCGAGTGGCCGTGCGCGTCCTCCGTGAACAACCGTTCTGAAATCGGTCGCGCAGTCCAGCCGCCGACGCTTCGGCCGTCAACGCGTTATCCGACCCCCCCGGTGTATCATCGAGACGGTTCGAACAATGAGCGCGTCCAAAAATAACGGCCGAAACGGAAGAATTCGCCGACGCGAATATAAAATACGCCAGCGAGTGCGCGTAATAATTGTCCGTGTACGCGTTTTCCGAATAGTCGCGTTTTACATTGGCCCGAGGCTCTATTTATTTCGCGATAAACGTTCCAGCGCGCGCAACTCGCCGCCTATCGTAGGCGGCACTTATCCGTCGCCGTCTAATCCGCGGCACGTGCCGCGTTCTGACATAGTTTTCAGCGGTTTATTATTACGCTTAGTTCGTTTCTTTTTTCGCGTAAATAGCACGAATAATAAACACGTTCGGCGGCGGCCGTCAAGCTCGGCTTTCGGCCGCATTGACGACCGGCAATGTCGCTTTCGACGCCGGCCGTCCCGCGGTAGGGGGGATTGGGGGGTAGTGTACATCGCGAAGGACTCCGCCGCGCGCTGGAGCTGGTCCAAAAAAAAAAAACGAGTCCGTCTGGCCCGTAAACATTCGCGATGTTTCAATCGCGTTTCGCGACGACCGAATAATCAAACCGTCCGCTCGTTTCTTCACCGTGTAATCCGATACCCTAAAACAAAAATACTCGCGTACATATGGCGTACACGTTACACACACGCGTTAACCATTCAAACGCGACACATGAAATGCGCTGATTCGCCCCGGGATTCGATTAAACGGGCCGGCGTTTCGATCGAAAAATCGATCGCCCGTTTTTCCGCCGATCGCGCGGCGCCATGCGGAGCGCCGGTGAACATTTACGTTGGCCGCGCGCGCGGCCACATTCCGGCGGTAGTTTTTTTTACGCCGAAACGCGGCGTACGGCGTGCATCGTAACGCGGATTGGTTCCGATTTAATTTTTTTTATTTTTTACCTAATACTCGGCGCGCCCAGTCCAACGATTCCGTCGGTATTTTATCGAGTTTTTCGACACGGCCAATACGAATCGTGTTCGTAGCGTTCGTAAAAACACTTTTAGATAACGGTATACGGCGCGCGCAGCCGCCACTGTTTAACCAACTGACGAACGTCACCGGATAACGGGCGACGAATATTTACGCGAACGTTCCATTTGTTCGCCGGCCGACGGGACTGAGTATCGGCGGTTCCGAAACGGATTGGTTTCGTCGTCGTCCCCGTCCCGGGAGGGGAGGTTTGTGAAAATACCCGCGGAATATTCGTAAACGTTCCGGTACGTACGTTCCGAACGAAAATAAATGGTACGGCGAGATCGTACAGAAATTATTTGGCGACGGTTAGGTTACGGAAACGTCGGTTCGGGCCGACGCGTACGATTCGGTACCAAACTAAACCGGCGCGGGCGGGAAAATCGTTTCGATCGAATTGAACGGATTGGTTACACACGGCGCCCGTGTCCATACGCGTTCGTTTAGAACGAACGATTTGTGTACCTGACGAATAAGTTTCCGACGTTTTCGTTTTCCGACGCGTTTACGCGCCACACGGGGCGCACGATTAGGGGCGCGAACGGATACAACGCGCGGCGTATACGGCGAGTTCATTTAACGCGACCGCGTGGGAATTCGTACATTCGCGTACGTTTCGATAACATTTTTTCGTTTTTTGTCCTCTATTAGTCGTTCGGTTAGTACGCGCTCACGTGATATCGGGCGACGCGTTACGTAGGCGATAAAAACGTTAAATACTCGCGACAATTAACGTTAAAAACGTTACGCAACGGGACGACGACACTAACACTAACCACTAGTCCGTCCATACGAACGTCCGTCAAAATAGTTTTCGTTTTCCGCGCGTCACCAATGATGTCACGCCCGTGTACGCGCGCTTAACGTGACTCACTGTACGACGATTTCGGCGCGTAGTTTTTTTTTTTTCAATTTCACTTTCGAACAGACATGTTTATCGTACACGCGATGTGTCCAATTGAGACGCGCCGTCATATATATATATATATATAGATATGTGTGTGTGCGCCGCAACGCTATTACCCGTCCGTCTGGCCGTAAACGACGGACGTTTACGAGCATTTTTTTTTTTACGCGCCCGCAGTCGTATCGTACTTAGGCGCGATATTAATATTACATACACTGTACGGGGATCGTTCTCGACGTGCCCGTTGTACCGCCGTGTACTCGGACAATTACGCGCCCGTTAATTAGTAGGAAGGGAACGGGCGGTTTATATAAATTTATCGTCCGGACGAAAAGCGACCGGGGGGGGGGGGAAACCAAACTCGGGCCTTTAGGACGCTGGGGCCGTTTCGTCGGCGAGCGTTTACCGCGTGGCATTTTACGCTCGTTTCGAACGGCGGTTTCGTTTTTTTGCTCGCCTATACCGTCCGGACGCCGAACGAAACGTTTTGAAACGTACGTTTTCGACTTGCGCAACTCGCATCGGCGTAGACCGCCAACGTTACTACTATTAAGCAACCGTTAAAAGATAATTTATTATATATTTACGTACGCTTGCGCGTGTCGTAAAGTGACCTCACCCGTGTTTGCGCACCGGGTTGGCAGATAGGCAATACGCGCTCCTTGTACGGAATTCCGTACATTTTAATAACCGTTCGTTACGATACGTAAACGTTTATCGACCGTCTACCGCCCGTCCGGGCGCGCGCGTACGGTCGTTGTTCGTTTTACGTGGCCAGTAACTGTAATTTCGCGTACGGCGGCGACGACAAACTGTAAACATTTTTACGCGAAATTTTTATAGGTTCTTAGCCGTACGTCCACGGGTTTTACGGCTCCGCGTGCACCACCGGCCATCGATATACTGGCCCGTTCGCGGGCGCGATTTAATTTTCGCGGCGTTTAAACTCCCCGCAATCGTTCGGCGCTACTTTTTACGTCCCGTACCACTAAATGTTGTCTTACGACTGTCGCGACGGACTTCGTGACGTTTAAGTGTTACGCCGTAACGTTAAAGGTCTCGTTTTTGTAACGCGCGTAGTAGTGGTTCCTCAATTCGCCCACGATTTCGTCAACGAGATCGCTGCCGGCATCGTTGTACACGTCCGAATAGGAAACAACCTAACACGTGGACAGAAACGACGGGAACCGTTCATTATGCGTTCGTTTAAACGCGACCCAGGCGCGACGTTACGTACAAATAGATAACGAACTTCCACTTTTACGGTTTACAAATAATTACGATTCGTAAACCGTTCGTTGCTCGGAACGCGTAAACAATTTCGGGGGCGCGATAGAATAAAAGCTACGTTACAACGTAACGGCGTGTTTATAGCGTACGCGAATGTCGCCGAGAATTTCATTTTACGAAAAACGCTTCTAGCGAACGTTTCGAAAACGAAAAGAAATTAATCGCCGAATATTTTCGCGAACCGTCGTAGTTGACGAGTTAATCGAAAATATATATATACGGTTACGTGAGAAATCGTATAATATTAAAAAAAATATCCGAATAACGATTTAAGCGATTCCACACGATTTCGAAATCGGACATATCGTGAACGAACGTTCGCCCGCGACCATTTGCGTAAGACGTATGTGCGTTATGAATCGTAATTCGCTACGAAAAATTCGAAAAACGCACGACCCGTTCGAATGGGTACGAATTATATAATAGGTTGCGCGATATCAAAACATATTTTCGCGTCGTTAAAAATTATTCGTAACACAGAGATTGTCAGCGTTGTACAGTTATCTGAAAAATTGTCGTCATTTCCAAGCGTCGTTTTATAATTAGCGCGCGTTCAACGACGACTAATACGTTTAATTTAACCAAAAAACAAAAAAAACCGTATAGAACGTATTCGCCCGTATATTTATAAATAAATGTCCGTTAACGTTTTCGAATATTTCAAATTGAAGAGGTAATTTTCGTTCGTCCCTTCGACGTTCGGCTAAATAAAAAAAGCACCGCGGTCGGTGTCCGCCGAACGTCGGCGAATGCGAAAATTCGTCGGCAAAGGCGATATTCGAACTCGGCCTTTAACCGATCGCTATAATAATCGGCCGTTAACCGGAAATGATACTGTGGCCTTTCTTTGTGCGCTACGGCGTTACGCAATTCTGCGGATTATTCGCAACGTCGCGTACAACGTAATAATCGACAATTAAACGGCGACCGGCACAGACGTCCGTAGTCGTCGTATGACGCGCGCGTGTGTGTACACGACAGCGGAGTGTTGTCCGAACGGCGAAATAACCAAACACGTTTGTCACGCGTTACCAATATTTACGCGGTAAGAACGGGAAGTTTTATAGTTGGAATTGTTTACGCCGGAAAACGTAAACGCGTACGAAAATCCGTGGCGGTTTTTACCCCATTTTCGTTTTTTCAACAAACACCGACGTGTCGGGCACCTCGTGAGTTTAGTCGTACGCGACTTTCGTATATATACAAACGTAGCGCTAATTATCGGCGGTAATTTATCGGAGTTTTATTGGCTTTTAATTGGTTCGTTTATTCGACATTTGATCGTCGGGAAAATTATTACATATGGCCGTATCATTAACCTTTGTTCGTTAAAAATAATTTTCGGGCGCCCTAATATGTTACATTAAAACGTTCCACGCACGAACGGTGCGTACGAGACCGTTTTGAGGCGATGATAAGTTTAATGAATCAATATTGCGACTAATGCGT
>JAIPRN010000074.1:0-35084 GCA_025469175.1 Geopemphigus sp. TES_GeoC_2020
CGCCCAACACAACGACGGTCCGCGATCGGCGATCAATTCGTACAGGTCGTCGTCAATATCCCGTGCGCCAATAAGCGCGCCCCGTCGGTTCGTTTTCTCGCTAATTAGTCCGCGTTGTTTACGTACGGAATAACAAAACATTGGCTGGCTGGCGCCGTGTGTATTCCCCGAAATCGGGAACGTTTCGCGGTATTTGTTTTATCGCGACCGGCGTATAGCCGCGATCGCCTCGGGCACCGTTCACGGGGCGGCCGGAAAACGTCGGTTAAATATCCGACGGGCTGGCGACGCGAACGTCGCGGACTTTGAATGAAACAATACGACAATCCCGTTACGCCTGGTCGACGACCATCCGTTACGTGCGGCGACCGAGCGATTACTGTTCCCGCCGACACGTTTGCCCAACACCGACCGGATACCGCCGTAAAACGGCACGGTGTCGTCCGCGTTTCGTTAAAAACGTTCGCGCTTTCCGGCGAAGGCGCGTATATCTTTTCCGTCCGATTTCCACCGGGTGTTCGATATACGGTCACGCCCCTTGCTATCCGTGATTCTTCCGCGAGACGGATTCGCTCTTGTCTAGTGTAACGTTCCGTTAAACAAACACGCGCCCGCCGCGTACGGTAAATTCCAATCGTGTGTACCGCGCGTCCGGATTATCTCGTATCCGGCTTACACCACCACCACCAACCAACCACACTCCCGTTCATCCCCTTGGTGCCCGATGGAGAAAGAAAAAAAGTTCTTCAACCGTATCTGGTAATACGAACCGATCGACGCGTACGTACGGCACCGGCGAACGTCGATCGTCGTACGCACGCACGCACGTCGGCTACACGTCAAACACGACCGCGCGCACGCACGACCGTACGGAGTACTCGAACGGCGAACACGTGATTGTGCATCGACTACCGAACGGATTTAAACATAGGCGACGTTGTATACGTAATACGTTGTTCGTTTGTTTGTTTGCCGAACGTTGTATACCGGCCTCGGCACTCGAACGCGTCGGCGATACTTGGCGCCATCGAAATTCGTATAACGCGTGTTTATTGTATTCCCGTTTGCCGACGCGCGCGTACACCGAGACTAATCCACTTAGTCCCACTATCGTGCCGCGCGCTAAATCAACGCGCCCGTCGACCGAACCGGGTCGCGATCGCCGTTTTACGGGCGCCCGTTCGTTTTCCCGCTCGTTCCTCGGCGACGGCGCTTGTTCGCCTTCTCGTTTCGTCCGACACCGTTTTCGGAACTACTTGGTCGGTCGGGCTTCTCGGATAACGGGTAGCCGAGCGATACGTCGTTCCCGCAACAACCGAACACAACAATCCAACGTTCTCGTATTTATTACGTCGTTGTAGCCGCTTAGTGGCTGCGCTTATCGTCCGAATCGCCGTCGTCGGACACCGGCGAAGCCGTCAACAAGCGAATTCGTAAAACCGTTACGTCGCGCGCCCCGTTGACGGGCTAGCGGCTATTATCGCGAATGTGTTTTTTCCGTAGTACGTCGATTTGTAATCCCTCGGATAGTCCTAAAACGACAATTATCTCGAAACGATTTATTAATAATACGCGAGGTACTTACGCGGACTGTTACTAATCGGCTGTCGACCGGCTCGTCTCGAATCGTAATTACGTTATCGTAGTCCGCGTTCGTACGCACAAAATACATATTTACCGAGGTCTCGAACACACGACCCGAGTACCACGTATTTAATAATCGTGCCTAACGCCTTTCGGTAAATATATATATATTTACGATTTATTAGTGTAGAGGTGATAAGTAGCCGAGCAATCGAAGACGGGTGGACGTCGCTAAATGTCTATTAATAGCCAAACACGTCCCGTAACCGGGCACCGTGGTAACCGGATCGTAAACGCGTTGCGAAAACGGCTAGTCGCCATATTATCCGGCACAGGCGTACAGGGCTGTCGAATCCCGGGGACCAATAATTAATCCGTCGAACGGCCGTTTTCCCGAACAAACGGTCACGTATTCGCGGATACGGTCTACCGGCCACGTCGGTATCGTTGCCGACGAGATGGCGGAAACGGACGCGAAATCCGCGACTTCTGCCCTACCTGGCCCCGGTACGTCCGAAATCCCGTCGTCGTCCGAACTCGTTTCTCATTCGCTTCGGAAACCCTTCTACAGCGCGTGGCCGAATAATGCGACCGTCACTAATTCTATCGCTAATTCGTGCGCAGCGATCGTTCCGGTCATCATCGTCCCGCTTGGTTCTCTAATTCCAAGCTTCCGATAGTCCCTTCATCGTGCGTCCTTTTCTGGATTGTCATTCGGTCGTAACAGGTTACGCGGGTTTTTACGTAATTCCACCGCGAAAGTGGGAGATTTCGTTCGCGTTTTTTTAATTCTCCCGGATCGTGTCTTCGCGGGTCTTCCTTTTTCCCCTTCTTGTTCGGCAATAATATCCCTAGCTCCCCTTTTAGCATATCAAATTCGCTAAATCTTATTTTCCTTATTCGCGTCTTCCGGTTTTGTTATTCGACTTTTTCGTCCTCTTGTCTTAGCGCTATTGTGTTAACGTATCGATTTGTCTTTACCACTTTTAATACATCGTAGATAATAGTTTCGTCGTATTTTGTACGTTTCGTTCGTAGTTCCCTTAGTGTATCCAATTGTTTTTTTATTAAACGTTTTAAAAACAAATTATAATTACGGCCGTCGGTTTAACGGTACAACAGTCGAATAGCAGGCCGACATTCGGCCGATCGGAATTCTTACGGTGTCGGGTCGTGTCGCTGGACGTCTCGCGTACCGTCGTCACCCCGCCGTTTAAACGAAACGGTCTCTATTGGTCCTAAACGTCCCCGTTGTTCTAAAAATTATTGTTCATAGTACACGCGGCGTCGTTAGGTTAGTAGCCCCGCGCACGTCTTCCCGGATCGCGAATCGGCCCGCGTTAGTCGCGACGCTTCAAGGGAGCTTTTCGGGTTACGCCGAAACAATGTAAAACATCCGTCGTTCCGTACGATTCGTTCCAAAAAGCGCGCTGCCGTTTAAATTAGAGACCGTCGAACAAATACGATCGTCCAATATTATTCGCCACTAACGGATCCGTTCGATATAGATTCTCCTCCACGCCCCCAACGACAAATACCCAAAGCCGGTCGAGCGAATAAACGAATCTCGTCAACTCCAAATAGAGTTAAAAACGGTACGTCATACTCGGCTAATTAGGATATACAAACGGTACGAAAAATATAAAACGACCGACGGTATCGGCGCGCGTCGGTTAATCATTAATCCGGGGTAATGAAACGAGCCCGGCTTTTCGACTGTGGAACACACTCGTCCAGCCGCGCCGGCACGATTAGCTACTAAACGCATATTTGTCTAGATAAAGTTGCCCCGTTATCAATTGGCGGAGGAAAAGTACGTTTCGAATTACGGTCGTTCGGCGCCCGAAACGACGGCGGCGGCGGATATACGCGTGCGCGCACAGGCACGTCGCGCGTATCTACGATCGCGTTTCTGTCGCGCCGCGCGTTTGGCATTTTAACGTAATTCCGCTACGCCGTTGCCGATAGCGGCGATAATACATTCGTTATCGGCCGCCGTCCGTCCGCCATTGGTCTACACCGGTGGGTTTATTATCGCGTACGCCTACGGCGAATACCGCGCGAATCGAACGGCACTTTTGGTTCGAGTGCCCCGTACGCCGAACCGTACGAGACGGTTACGTTCCGCCGGTACGCGATACTACAGTAGAGCACGCGGTTCATACGCGCGGGTACGTACCACGTTCGTTCGTTCGTTGGCGCGGAATAAAAATCGAACGGACCGAATTAACGCTAGAAAAGACAGGCTCCTCGAGCGCCTATCGTAATTATCGTAAGCCCGTCGTCGATACGTACAAATCCCGCCTATTGTTTGAGAAACGTTCGTCCGGACGCCCCTCACCCCCCGTAATCGTCGAACGCGAACCGACGTTATTGGAGGACTATATACGTTCGAAGAACGAAATCGTTCGGCCATTACGAGTGTAAATTACGGACGTTCGCGCGGTACGAACGTTAACGTTAAACAACGACACGCGTTCGTCGGTTATTTCGTGAATTCGCTACCGTCGGCGCCGGGCCGGCAAATACGAAACAGGCGAACGTTCGGAATCGCTCGCGCGTCGTAATACCGCCGTCGTATTCTATAACCGGCAACGACAACGTCCGCCCCACGCGGGCGATTGCTACACCGGCGAGAACAACCGGCGCGCGGGATGATTACACCGGGCCTCGGCGCGTTATCGGGGAAAACTCGGCGCCGGAATTTCGAATTATTCCGAGCGCTATTCGTCCGCGTGTCATCATTTACCGTAGCGTACGGCCGCCGTTGTTGTTGCTGCTGCTGCGGAGCCGAAACGGTCTAACCGTCGGAATACTATCGAACGAATTCGGCGGCGCGTTTTTTCACGCCGTGAGGGATATTGAAACGTTCGCGTACACACACACACGATATAAACACAATGGGCGTTTGTTTTTTTTTTTCCGTTACTCGCGAAACAAAGTCTAATTTCCGGAAAAGAACGCGAACAATTCCGTTCGGTATCGCCGCGGTCCAAGGACGCTTTTGTTAACGCGGCAACGAGCTCGTTCCGTAGGAACATTCCTGTTAGAATTTTAGCACATTCGTCGCGCGTATTAAACCGACGCGCAATCTCTTACTACTACACAGGCGTCGACGTTTCTCCGACAACGTGTTTTACGCGACTTTTGGCGCACAAACGTTACGCGCGGCGCGTTTTCCCGACGACGACGAATCGTTCCGGTCGCGAGCGTACTCTGCTGCGAGCCCGTCGTTGTCACCGTCCAACGGTGGAAAATAACGGTAACCCGCGTTCGTCCAAAGGATCAAACTCCGTTTGAGGGAACGAACGGTTTATCGCGTACGGTTTTCTTTTTTTTGTTTTACGGCGTAAGCTATAGCCGATTAGTTATCGCAACTAAATGGGTCGCCGCCGCGGTGGTAGAACGGGTTCGCGACCGGCGGGTCGGCCATGCTCAAATTACAAACGCTGACCGTATACACGCACTCGTGCCGAACGCGGTGAAAACAACCGGCGGCAATCGACGACGATCGAGAGGCGCGCG
Source organism: Geopemphigus sp. TES_GeoC_2020 (assembly GCA_025469175.1). Lineage (NCBI taxonomy): Eukaryota > Metazoa > Arthropoda > Insecta > Hemiptera > Aphididae > Geopemphigus > Geopemphigus sp. TES_GeoC_2020. The sequence goes on from JAIPRN010000074.1 coordinate 5,110, forward strand.
TACGAATTTCGCGCGGTCGTCTATGTTTATGTAAATTAACCGACAGCGGGCCGACGGGTCGTTTTTTCGTCGCGTACTCCGAAGACGGACATGACGGGGACACAGGCGTTTGTCCGCGGACCGGACGACGATCCGAATATTTATTATTATCGGCGGCGGTTCCGCGACGAAAACGAATAAACCGTACACACGTTCGGCGCCAACGTTTCGCGGACGCGCTCGGCCGTTTTACGTGGAGCGTAAGCGCACAACGTACGAACGACGCGTCCCATCAATGTATGTATTATGGTCGACAATCGAAAGCTGCAAAAAGCGTCCTCGCGTTTACGAAAGTATTCGAAAATCGCCGATTAGGCGACGACCATTTAAGTCCCGGCACTCGACGAATCCCACTAGCGAAAACGGCACTCCCGTCTTCGAAGCGTAACGGAAATACGGAATCTCCCGACGAATCGCGACTAGTTACTCGCGTAGAACACGCCGTCCAAATGTTTACGGATCGCGATTTAACGAACGCGATATATATACATTACGAATTCGCGTCGCTACGATTCAAAACCGCGCGTACTTTTCGACCGATTTTCGAGCTTTTCCGACAATTTTTCACGGAAATTCCGATTGGAAAACGCGCGTACTCTCGTTTGTAGTATCGCGTTAGTAAAAGCTAATTATTAAACGTAAAACTCGACGGCGGTAGACGGACTAAACACGACGGGGATTTATATACACTATTACGCGTACAGCGTACGACGGAACCGAAAAGCCGACGGAAATACTAAATACACTAGGTTTTCGATTTTGGGTTTTTTTTTCTATTCGCCTATTTTCGGGTCGACAATAATCTAATCGCGATATATTAATACGCGTATACACGTAAATCGAGACCGTTTAAAACGTACGATAGTATTTTCACAGACATAGGTTCGTTCAGTAGTCCGTTTTTCAAAGTCAAATTTAACGCGTCGATACCGGCCGATAATGTTTGGCGACGCGCGTTACTCGACGTTATAATAATTCGTACGTAAACGTTACCGGCGTACGACCGATACACCGATTTCTAACGATGTCTAACAAAATATTAACGACGTAGATTCCGGACACGTATTTTATAACGTTTCTCGTTCGTTTAGATTACAATTCGCTACGTGGGACGTATCCCGTATTTATCGTTATTCCGTTATTACAAACCGCCCGGAACACGGCGATAAATATCACAACTCCGGGTACTCGTTAAATTTCAATAAATTCTATTTTTTCCTTTTTTTAGCGCGTCGACTTTCTAAACGATCATTTCAATCGAAACGGAATATTACAGAATAAAACGGACAAGCAACGTTACAGACCGAATAAGTAGACGCGCGGCGTATATTAACGACCAGTGGCGCGCGTGTTCGCTTGGGAACAAAGGCGATAAATAACGACCGTACGTTTGCCCGCGGGCGTCGAATTTGGAAATTCGCTTGCGCCTTAGGTCGCCCGGTTAAGTCGAAAATTATCGTTCACGAAATCGGCGCGTAAAATTCTCGTCGAGTTTTTTTTCTCGTTCGGTGTCCGCGGCGGCAACGCGCGTATTAGTCACGGCCGATTAGTAGTGTAACACGTCCTCCGGCTAATGGTGTACGGAAAAACCGACCGAATTGCCGGCGTCGTAACGACGGCGGTTTTTTCCGTAAAAATAAAATTGGAAATCAACGACGGGCGCCGACGAATTTCAAACAGGGCGGATAATGTCGTTCACGACATTTAATTGAGTTCGATAGACGAACGCAATTTAAGGGAAATTTGCCCGGCAATTTAACGATTCGTTCGTGACAATTTTATTGTAAACTATAACCGACATAATATGTACGTACGTAATACCTATACGCACACACGCTTGATAATTGTTGTATATATATATATTATTCGTATAACTAATTAACGCTCGTTATTCCGGTTAATCCGCGCGGGTGTAAAATTACATTTACGATACATTTGGCGATACTATTAAATAATTATCGCGTAAAAGTGACAAGATACAGGTTATTAACAAACGGGAGAACGGCTTACGTTCGTACATTTTATATTTGAAAACACGGTAAGGGGCGGGGGGGGTAGGGTACGCGATTACTAGGTACACCTTGAGACGTAACCCGGAATGCCGAATTTTCCAAAACGAAAACGTTCGGGGCCGTTGAAGTGGACAACTATCGAGAAGTTCGTTCGCAGACGCGGGACGGTAACGACCGCGAGTCCAGACGAACGCGATTCAAACAGTTTTCGCGCAACATAATTCGGCGCCATTTCGACGTTAGTTCGTCCGCGACGCGACGGTCGAAATCGTTTTTTTTGTTTCCGTTGTTGGCTTACCGTCAAAAACTAATAATATGTAGCTCGTTAAATCGAATTCACGACGAGTTTTTATTATTCAACAATAATGGCGCCCTTGGAAAAATTCATCCGCGTTTTACGTCGTATTGTTTTCCGACGTGCTACTCTTTTTAAAGTACCGAATTTCACGCCTAATTTATATATAAATATACACACACACACGCGCGCGCGCGTAATAAAAGTATTTACGTTTCGCAAATTATACTCATTGTAAAACGTATCTAACCTATAAATCTCTCACTGTGGCCGTAAAACGTTCACGATATTATTCATGACCGGTACAGAATTTGCAACTTCGTTATAATAAGCGACGGTTGTTGGTTTGGTTACATATAAGCCGCGCGGCTTATAGTATAGTAGCGTTAATTTAAATATTGTCGATAAAACGCGCGCCGCGGACAGGGCAGTTGGATTAAAGTAAAAAATATTCCGCGTCACGAACAAACAAACGTTTCATCTTTTAAAAATGCCATACCTACGCGTAATTCGAACATGTTTTTCGCGAAAACTATATTTATAATTTACCGATAAGATTTGGTTAAGCTCGACGGTGCGTCATTTCGTCCATAGCGAGTGGAATAACGTAACAACAATAACGAAATAATTCGCGACAATAAAACTATATATATTTTAAGGTTAAATAGCCGGGAAAGAGGCGAGGAAAAATAAGATATATATATATATATATATGTAATTTTAAGGAAAAATTGCGCGTAATTCTTTAGAATTGTCGGTTCGTTAAATACGCGTAATACGTAAAAAACCCAACGGACTCGTGTACCGATTAATGAATTGTAAATTACGTTTCGAAGTATAATTATATATTATTATTACACGGAATATCGTCGCTTATCTTTGGTCATTTTTTTTGTTTTTTCGACATTTGACGAATCGAAAATTAACGTAATAATATATTTACGAAAATAAAACGACGGGAACGTTAGATTCGCTCGCGAATCGCGTAATTTAACAAACATCGGTCCGGCCATAAATTGTCCATCGTATAATTTCGTTATTGATCGGGCGTTGTCCTACGCAAACCGTATCCTAGCGCGCACCTACCGTACGGACTTTCATAATCCGTCGAACAACACAACACCCGCGGTAGTTTTTTTTTCAATAAACCGATACATACATACGATCGTTTTCCAATACGATAACTAATTGTAACGACGGTAATAATTGTGTATGTATGTATGTACGCATGGGTGGGTGTGCCTCTGTGTTCATAAACTTTAGCCGAATAAAACGAACGTCGAACTATCAATTGTTCGCGTGTAAACAAACGAAAACGAATTATCTTAACGTCCGTTCGTTACGGGCGAAACAACGAAATCGGGGAGAACGTTTACGGCGGCGCTAACGTAATCACTTTTTAACCAACGCGTCGGGCGGGACCGTTCGCTCGCGCGCGATATTCCAATTTTTATATGGTCAATAATAACGACGGACGGAGGGGTTCCAGGTTTCGATCGCGCAAATGCGGAAACCGTACGGACAGTATCTCGACGTCCGTCCGTCTTGGACCCGAAATTGAGAAACGTCTCGCTGTACCTTTCGCGGTTAAAAAATAACACCGTTAATAAATAACGTCGTTCGTCCCGCCGCCGACTAAAACAATTATATCTCCAGACTAACCTAAATACCGGTTTTTGCGGATGATCGAATTGAAAAAACGTATTTGTCCGTAAAGAAACACCCCCCCCGACGGACGGAACAACGGCCATATCAATTACGCGTCTAACGTAATTTGCAAACGTGAACGATCGCGCCATTTCGCTATCCGAATTCGCTTTGTCGATAAATATCGTCGCCGTGAAACTTTTGTCTATTTTCTACCGAGCTCAGGGTGAGAAATTACGCGACGCACGTTACGTGAATTGTAATACCGCCATACGTATCGACCGATCGTTTACGGATATCGTTTCATTTAGGAGGCGTGCCCCGAAAACACGGGGACAACGAGGAGCCCGAATAATTAAACGATTTACGCGAATTATTTTTTCGATTCGCCCGAACAGAAGAGTACGTTACAACTTAAACGGACGAAAAGGATTTCCGTTAAGAAATGTATAGTTTATTCGTCCCCGAAAAGAACCGTCGGAACGGCGCGTGATCGAGTAAAGGTCGAACGAAAAAACCGCGTCGACGTTTCGATTCCAACATAGAAGGTTGGTGGCTTTTTGGCCGTTTAGGGAGACGGTCGGTTTACGGATCGCCGTCGACAAGTTCATTTCTCGAGCGCGTGCGATTCGCGTACGTACGACAATTTCAATACGATATATGATATCGTGCGTTTCTCGTCTTATTGACACCAAACGAAACTGCCAATTATCTCCGCAATGCCTACGCGCGCGGACGGAAACGTGCCGCGTCTATATTCGTTACGAACCAGGACCGTACGTTTTCGATTCGATCACGTACGACGATTAAACCAGACGCCGGCGTATTACCGGCTCTTAATTTCGGCCTACTCGCGTGCCGCTCTGTCGGCGTTTACGATTCACCGGCGCGCCGACTTTTCGTCGACGTCGGCGGATTAAAAAAAAAACAAACGTCCCTGACCGAAGTGTGACGTTCCGCGTGTTTCGCCTTTAATTTCTATCGACGCGACGAATTTCGATTCGTAAACGTACTTTATAAAACACGTACGGTACCGTACACGCGGTATATCGAAAACCAATTCGCCCGCGCGACGATCAATAAAGTCACGAATTCCGTACGACGTACAAACAAGCCGTTTAATTAAACGGCTCGAACGTCTAACGTAAAAGCGTTTACACACACGACGTATATATATATAAGATATATTATTGAGGATTTTCTAAATAAACCACAAATTGTTTCTCTGAAAATACAAAGAAACGCCATTTAAAGTTCACTAATATCGATTCCTCAGCTATATCCTTTCGTTTATATTTCTGCCAGTTTTTATAACGTTTATGCACAGTAATCTAATGATGATTAACAATCCGATAACACATCGTCCGTGTTGTCGGACTGTTATCAAGCGCCATAGACGATCTATAAACGCGCGAAACGCGGCAAATTAACGAAATGCCGTTTCATTACATATATATATATATATATCAACGATCTCCGAAATAGGTCGATAGTTGCGACGGATAACTATCGTATTGGTCCAATAACGCGTAATGTTACGTACGCGTAACGTTTATCGTTTATTTATATAATAAATAGTTACGCCGATCGTGCGCGAAAACGAGATAATTTTTCGCTCCGTTCGTTTCCATTTTTTCCCCGTTAATTCCAATATCTAGTCGCCATAAAACGTACACGTAACGCGGCCGTCGGCCAGCGTACCTACGCGTTGGTTTTCGAGTTTGTTACCATTTTAGTAATGTCTATGTTGAATTTGATTAGAATTAAACGGCCGTTTACGGTATATGTACGTACGGCACACGTAATTGGCTATGTAACGTTTCAGATTCGTATAAATTACGCGCGAAAACCAGGAATTGTCGTGTATGTTTTCCTTACTCGTCTATATAGTCTTCGTAACGACGGCGCGGCGTGCGTATTTAATCGTTGATAATTATTGACGAAATGGGTTTTCCGTTACGCGCGCGGTACTATTGTCGCGAGTTCGTTCGAATATTGCGCCGGATAAGTACGCGCAAACGGCAAAACCGGTGTCGTCCGTCGCGGATGTTTCGCCACGCGCGTTAAAGCTGCGAACGGGCTATTGTCACGTCGCACCTCACGGAAAAAGTGTAGATGGCGTCAGAAACACGCTGTAAGTCGCGTCACGTTTGTCAACCACACGCGCGACGGCGCGGTTTTCATTTCTGAAAGTTCGCACATTTCCGACTCGCGACTAACGTTATCGTATATATTGTCGGGGTTCTGTAATACTTCAGTATTCGAAATGGACGAGCAATGAATTGAAAAAGTCAGAGAGCGTGGAGTTCTATACGTATATATGTAGGAAATCAAATTGTCGTACGAAAATACACGTGGAATCGTTTCGGATCTTTTTTTAATTCCTGTACAAGCCTATGACATTCGCCTAATGTTTCCCTCTTTTCGTTAATTGCACGTACCCGTCGCCCTTTATTTTTTTTTTCATCGATAGCAGCTATAATCTCCGATTCTTCTTCACAATCCGAACTCGATGAGCTTTCGCGAAGATCAATTTTCGTTTTAAACACAACACTCGGGTAATAGATAATGTACGTTCACGTACTTACACGGCGGACGACTGACGTAAAGACAAAGCGTCGTATAATACGACTGTGGTTAACGCGATAGCACGTGAGCTCACATGATGTGACAATAGTCTGTTCGCGGCCTTACGAACACGCGGCGACATAATTTTTAAGCCGCGCGTGTTTATTCATTAATCGACCGGTCCAATTGATTCCGAAACGCGCGGATAAGTTATTGTTGTTCGGGTGAATAGGAAGGGCCTAGACATCGGCGGCCGGTTGATTTACGCGATTGCGCGTCCCGTTTACGACGCGTGTGGGACGGCGGGACCGTCGATTGCGGACCCGATTATCAATATTACGGACTCGTTACGCGCGCCTCCCGATCGATACGGTCGATTTAAACGCCGCGCTCGCGGAATAATCTTTCCGAACGAAAACTTTAATAAATTACACGAACGCGCGCGTATAGTGTTCCGAATGACAATGGTCGGTTCACCGTTCTTAAGCGTGAACAATAACGGTACGACCGCCGGACGAACGTCGTTAATAATATCGTTCGAACGGTTTGCGCGTTATTCGACCGACGAATTCCCGGAGGACCGCCGCCGTAGACGTAACGGGAAAATGACGGCGGAGAAAATCGCACATTGGAAGGGAGGGAACAGCGGTCGGATATCAGTGGACACCGTTTTATTATTAGAAACGTCGTTTCCCGCTAACGCGGGTAATCCGTTCGGCGGGTTCGCGTAAGACAACCCCGCGCTCCGGGTGCAAAACGCAACGGCGAAACGTTACTATGGCGCGTTACCGTCATATACGAGAACCTAACCGCGTTATTATTCGGGCGGGCGTAACCTAATATTTTATGATCGCCGGCGGCGTCGTCGGTTCGTCGGGGAACGAGCGTGTCAGTTCCGCCGTATTCGGTCACACGGTCGGAACACCGATTAAATAATATAGAACGGCCGACGGACGACTAGCGTAGAATTATAGAATACGGTAGTAGTGTACCGCGCTATTGTCGCGGCGGAGTTTTAGCGATATACACCACCGCCGCCGCCGCCGCCATCACCCCGTCGGTTATTAATCGAGATAAACGTTACAGCGTTGCCGGTGTGTCCGTCGCCGTTGGCCGCGTACATTTCTCGTCGGTGGTAATGAATTTGAAAAATGTACGATACGCAACGGCGGCGTCCGCCGGCGATTATTCGGCTACGCCAAACGGCGGGCCTTTGTTCGTAAAAACATTCGCCGATTCGACAATTCGGGGCGCCGTGAAACGCCTAAGCAACGTAACGGACGCGGAACGTTATAACCGTACGGCGGCTTAGCTGGGGATGGCCAGTGTCGCCGGTCCGCCGTCGGCCCAAACACACTAGGTGTCTGCGCCACTTGGAGGACGTCCGACGGTACCACACGACCAGCGGCGGAGGTTGTATCATTTGTTTCGCGCGCGGCTCGGGATTTCCGCCATTTTCGAGAGGTACCGCGCGTACCTTTTCGTTATTTTATCGTTTCCGGGACACGTCGCGCGATTGGCACGCACGCCACACGTCTTGCCGTCGTTCGGCCGCGTATCCGTACACGCGCGCACCTAAAACGAAAAAAAAAAAAAACCCGGCAACATTACTATTCATTATGTACGCGTGAACGGGTGGGCGAAAGACGATTCGCGCGTATCGCGGACCGGAAAGAAAACCGCGCGCCAAAACAACCGACGGTCGTGTTTTCGAAATACCTACGCGCAGCCGCGCACGTTAACGCCGACTCGACGCAACGTGTCTAAAAATAGAACGAGGACCCCAACACGCCCGTCGTCGTTCGCCCATTTCGCTTTAAACCGGACGGCTAAGCCGCCGTTCACTATCCCCCAGGCCCATTTGCCATTCCTAGTGGATGGAAACGAAGGCGTTGGTCGGCCGGTTCAAGTCGGCGTGCCCAAAAAACTATTTGTCGGAGCGTACGTTTCACCATGGAGACGGACATGATGACGATTGGAAAAGGAGTTTTCGTAGAACGTCGTATCGGATCGAAATTTGTCGGTTTTCGAACGACGACCGAGTTTTTGGACGATAGTCCCGTGATCGTACGGATGCCGATGTTCTGGATGACTTCGATCGTCACGGGCCCGAATTATACACGCGGTTCGTTCACTCCTAGGCGTCGGCTCCCGTGACGCGAGCAAATACAAATAAAAAGCCCCTCCCCCCCCCAACCGGGAAAAACCGGTCGTCGTCGCGCGTTTAATAACCAACGAACGTACCGCGGTAATCGTCATCGGTGGCGGTCGTCGCCGTTTGCACAATACCATACGTACGCCCGTATTTATTGGTCCCACGCACTCCAAACGATAAACGTAACGTTACATTATACGTATACACGCACACACACACGCGCGCGCGCGCGCCCGCAATGTCGAGTGGCTTCGTTCGGTACGTGGTTACCCTTCTACCGTTTTGTTTTTCGTGTTTCGACTAATCGCGTCGTAATATTCTCCTATACAAATATCGCGAACACGACGCGACACTAAGAGACGTAACAACAATATTCGTCGCGCGTAAACGTGCCCGCGGATGTGTGTGTGTGTGTGTGTGTGTGTACGCGTATACGTGTACGGACGGAATATAATATATTTACGCGCGTACGGTATTGCAATCGACAAGTGTGTCGCGATTAGCACCTGTGGCGGTGGCTGACAAGGTGAAGGTGAGAGGGCGAAGCGCGCGTCTATACGCGCGACGACGTAACACGATAATTGTCATTGTCGAGGCTGATGGACGGACGAACCGACCGGCAGTTTCGTCCGGGCTTTCGATGAAACCGGTTAATTGTTAAACACGCCGCGCGCATACACACACATACACACGCATACACACACACATACACGTACGCGAGAGAGAGAGAGCGCGCGCGCGCGCACAAGTCACCGGCACTTTTGAACTTGCGTCCGTATCGTCCGCGCGTCACCGGCACCGGATCTTCCAGCGCAGCACCGGTCCGCAACACGCGTTTCACGTTCCTCTCCTGTCCACGTGGTTCCGGTAAGGGTTCGCATTTATTTTTCGTCCCGTCGACGCCGACCGTTTCGCCCCCTCCCCCGTCCCATCCCGTCGTATTTCACGCGCCCGTGTGTAGACCTCCTTCGTTACGCGTCCAGAACGTACCGGGATTTTCCGCGGGGGGTGTATGTGTGTGTGGGGGGGGAATTTGCGCAGTCCGTTGTAGGCGGACGGTTTACCACGGACGTACCGTCTCTACGTAAACGCGAACGGACGCTCGGCTACGTCGGAGTCGGCCGACGTCGTCGTCGTCGTCGTTCTTAATCCGGCGACGCGACGAACATCGCGTACACCAAATACGACGTCCCGATTACGGTCCTAGATCGGAGGAACTAGCGGTTATTTATTCGCGGTACGGGGTTGTAAGTAAAAGCCGTCGGGAAGCCGAACGGTTCGAACGGATTCGAATTAAATACCGGTACGCGAATTTCGTAGGAAACGTTGGCGCGAGAAATGATTACGTTTTTGATTTCGGGAATTAAATCGCGTCGGCTACTGTATATATATATATAGAATATGACCTCTCGATTCGCGCGTTTCCATATCCGGCCGCGTAAATCCGACGGTTTTCGTAACGCCCAAACAATACGGGCCGCCGCGTCTCCTTGTTGTTCGCGTAGAATCCTGAAAAAAAAAAAAATAAAATACGGATTACCGAGAACGCGACGCTCGGAAATTGCACAATTTACCTATATTATAGCGACATTAATAATAATCGTGCGCGGCGAAGGTTCTTGAAAATCCATTACGTATCTGCCTACGTCGCGGTAATCGTACGTGTCTGCGTTTTAAGGTCGTCCGCATTATTGCACGGGCGTCGCGATATCTTGTATACGGTCCATGTGTACCCGGCGACGTTGTCGCGCGTCGCGTCGGAATCGGCGAAACCGTCGGGAACGAACGCGACGCGTTTCTGTTCGGGACGAATCGCGTTCGGGTAAAACGGCGCGTGAACGATTACCGGGATTGATATTCGCGTTGTGCCCGAAACGTACGCGCACACACGCGCGACGCCCTCGAACGGGGGGTAGGGGGCGCCGAACTCGTTAATTTTTTCGCCGAAAAAAAAAAAACCACACACAAAACGACGACACGTTCGAAACAGTCGCGTAGACGAACGGGTCTAGACACTCGCGGGGCCCGTAACGTGCGCGTTTATTTATTTGTAAATGTCGAGTGGAAACGGCGAAAAACCGTCGGGCAATCGAGCGCCGCGGCGTTGATCGAAGCGACGCGAATTATTAATCATCGAACGGCGTTACCGTTACGGTGCCGTCGAGACGACAATTCAAAAGCGAAACGTTTCGGGAGGATCGCGCGTTACGAAATCGGCGCGTACGGCCCCCCGTTCGTACCACCGATACTCGTACGTACCCGGACGCGCATGCCGTTATAATACGTTCCGGACAAAATGACGCGTCGCCCGCCGTTACGAGTACGCGCGCTATCCGTCTGTCCGTCGTACGCGTACGGAAGAGAGTGTTTTATCGTTCACGGTAGTAAACCGTTCCGTGCGCGGACGCCGTTGATTTTGTTCGGGCGGCCGAACGTGTTTGCACAGAATCCGCATCGTCGTTTCGAACCGATTTCAGATTTTACAACGCCGCCGTTTCAACGGATTACGTCGGACGCGTCCAAGCTACCGTAAACTAGCCTTTTCCGACGCACACCGGCGGGAATACCGCGACCGTGTTCGCTCTGTGCAACTGTCCCTGTTTCGTTGTTGTCCGTCCTTTGCACGAATCTCGCGCGTTATATTGGCCGTGTACGTTGTTCAACCGATTACCCCGTGGCTGTCCGCATCGATCCGACGACGAGAGTCCGTATATTTGATTTCGATAATCGAACTCTACGGGCGATTCGTTGGGCGAAAAAAGCGTCCCGTACTGTTGTCGGGTACGTACGTTTCCATTCACCGGATAACTCGTAAACGTCGTACGTACAGCGGAATTCTGCACTGGGTTACGCGATTTCGTCCAATGTTGTCGTCCTACGACAATATTCGTGAGAAAGCGCGCGCGCGCGACGGACGCGTTTTATATACTGGAACGAACGACCGAATAGCTAACGTAACGTAAACGCGCGATCAGTGACGCGTGTAGGCTTTGGACGAAACCGGCCGGAATTTCCTACGAGCGCGAACTGATTCGGTTCATTCTCGTTATCCCCAGCCCCCCACCCGTGTCAGTTTCGAAACCCGTCTTTCGACATAACGTCTGGCGCGAGAGACGTTTAAACTCGATTATTCGCGTTTTATTATTCGATACGGTTTTTTCGGCCGTTTTGTTTTTTTTTTTCTAGACGTGTCGCCTAACCGTAGACGCTCGTCAAATTGGAAACGTCGGTTTACGAATCACCGGCGACGGGCTAAGCGTATATAAACGTTTGTTCGTTCGCCTTACCGTCGTTTAGGTTGCGGAAACGACCGCGAACAAAACAACTTAATTGTTGTATCGATATTAAACGGAACGTGTCCGATAATTTGTGTACGATTATTTACTACGTTCGCACGTGCCGAATACCGGCCGTTTGTAAATGACACGAATCCGAAACGCCTAATAATTAATATACGGGGGAGGACGTTGATGGAATTAACGCCGACGGCGTATGTTCGTCTTCGTGGTCGGACGTCTCGTAAAGTATTTTCAATCGGTTCGCTTTTCTCGTTATAGCAAAGTACGTACAACGTCCACGCTAAACAAACTGAACGTTTATTGAATCCGCCGCGCGACTGTAAACGACGAAAAGCCGCGATATTAAAACGTAGTAAATGACGTTTCGCGTAACGATTAACCGTTTTTCGTAATAATCGTACACGCCTACAGCTTCGACGTGTTTAATTATAACACGTTTTTTAGGTGAATTATAAATGTATATCGATTGTTATTTACTAGGTAGTTACAATTATTAAGCGCGTGTATATATATTATTTTTGCGATACTAAATTTTACCTAAAGTTGAGAATTGCAACGAGGCTGAAGGGGTAAGTTCTATAAAAGTGTAGCGCGAGACCGAAACTATGTCGTATGGTTCGGGGCGTTGGGCGGTGGACAAGAATATAGAGCGGAGAACGAGAACGGATGGACGGGTATAGGATAAGAATATAAAAGAGGAAGCGTAACGTGGATTATGGATAAGATGATATAGACTTGGATGATTCGTGGAGAGAAAATTCGGGAGCAGCGAGAACGGCTGTGAGCGTGGAATGAAGCGGCGGCAAAGACGAAAGAAGAAGGGTGTGACACGCGAGTGGATCGCTGGCGCGTGCGTAAATTACGCGGGTGATCGGACGAAGCGGAGGGGGCAAGGTGGCCGATGCCGAATCGCTGGGACATTAAGGCGAAGAAGTAAAACGAGACGAAGGCGTTTTCGTCGGACGGAAAATGTTGGCGCGCGCGAGTGAATCGAATTCTACGAAAACGGAAATCGCCGGGGACACGGACACTTGTCCTGTGTTGTTTGAATCCGAAACGGCGTTAGGCGGTGTTTTTGTTTAAAAAGTGTACGGGATAAATGTTCGTCTAAATTCCCGGTTTAATGGCGCGTAATTATCGAACAATCGTTGTTGAAATAAATCGCGTAATTTTGAAAATCGCTTTTTTAATTAACGTTTATTTCGATAAAAACGTCGAATCACTCGTTAGTCGCGACGCGTCTAAACGTTTAGAGACGACCGTGTACCAAATTAAACGACGTACCGATGTTTGGGCGCCGGAAAAGTTGCCTCGGTGCGAGCCACGGGCGTCGCGTTATTTTAGCCGATGTTATTACGACGCGCGGGGTACTCGTGTTTACTAGCGTTTCCAAACGCGAAACCGTTCGCGAATAAAACGTTATTACGGGCGTAGACGGCCGAAATAGTTGTTGGGCGATACTATCCGATTAACTTGGCGCTGAAAATACGAAAACGTCGCGCGGGTATCGTGAACGTTCGTATTTCGCGGCCGTCGCGGTACGTTCTATAAACGCCGGCAAGGGACAATTGTGCCGAGCTCCGAAACAAAAAGCGAACTAGCGTTAATAAACCTACGGGGGCTTCTTTGAAAATTCCGGTTCGTCGAGATTACGAACGCACGTTTCGTTTTGGAGATCAATTATTATCTATAATACGCGCGGACGTATCCGATTCGGCGAATTGAAATTACGTATGTAGAATTGTAATTGAATTGTGGGCCGAACATTCTCGTAAAGACGAAAGGCCGTCGCAAAAATAACACATTCCGCGTTACGTTCGGAATCTATAAATAACGAGATTTATCTATATTTTCGTTTTTTTTGTTTTTGTTACGACTAGTTGGTCGGTTGGTTGATACACGAAGCGGAGACCTGTAGCACGTAATTAGTAAACACTTGTTCGTATGTGGACGCGCACAGTTACACCGAACGCGATAAACAAAACACGATTTATTTGCGTTTCATAATCGACGCGTTATTTTTAGTTTATAAAATAAACCCAATTACTTCGGAACGATTAACTACTATATTAATATAACCGGCTTCGAAACTACGTTAGCGCCTCTCCGACGGGATTCGTGGTAACCGAGGCGTTTCGTTATCGTAATTCACGTTTTGTAACGTTTCTGGAAACGTAAGCGGATAATAATAATTTATTATCGTTATAACGAATATATATATATATATACACACGAGCGGTTTAACATATACGGGAAAAGAACGTACGAGTGTTCGTAATGTTTCCCTTCGTCGGTTCGACATTATTTTCGGACAACGTCGGAGATTAACGTCGAACGAAAAGACGTTTAGCTTTTGCGTTCGAACACCGCGAGTCGTTTTAGGCATGAGCGGCAGCATGCGGGGTCGGGGTGAGAGAGAGAGAGAGAATGCTTTCGCGCATTCGTCTCGGGCACGCGCGTATGATTATATCGTAGGCCGTGTCCGTTCGGGCTGAGGACAAGCGGCGGCCTAGTGTTGTTAAACGATTACACGCCGCCCGTGTACAAACTGAATAAACAGGGACGGCGGCTTTTATTCGAATAAACGAAACGTCCGCGTAAATAACGACGACTGTATTAATAATACGGTCCTCCGTACACGGCGTCCGGTACGATTACGATACGAATTGACGGCGTTGACGTAAAACGTTACCGAATCGATCGAAACAAATAGCGGTACGCGCGCGGATTTACGGACGCGCCGCGATACACCTCCCCCGCCACCATCCGGACAATTTAGACATGTAGACGATTTATTACCGGCCTTGTCGGGGACACGGCGTTTGATTCGATAAATACCGTTGGGCGCGCACGGTTTTACGAACGAGAACGCCCGTCGGCGTAGCGAAACGAAGTTTCGGTACCGTACGCCGGTGAGCGACGATTGAACAACAACGACACGGCGGATAATCGACCGTCGCCGATATAAAAACGCTCGTAACGCGACGTCCATTGATATGGCGCGACCCCGCCGGCGTTTTTATGATCGGCCGCGTCAGTGATCTATACACCCGTAGAGAAAAGACAAAAAAAACCGCGACCGTTGGAACGAACGCCGGTAACTGTGTGTAGCGTCGGTAATTAGCGAGGAGCCGTTTGGTTTGGTCATTTTTCCGAATGTCGAAAACGACACGAGACGGCAACGAGGCCGATCGGACAAACGCGCGCGCGGTGGCGGGATACCGGCGGCAATTCTCGTTGTCCTAAATGAACGCCGGTAGTTCGCCACGTTCGCGACGAACCGGTGTGTGTAGGTGAAAACCGTTGGAGACCGCGGAATCGGTTCGACGGCGGCCGATCGGCCGCGTAAATACGCGTTTAAGACTATTGCCGTCGCGTTCTTTTTCGTAACGTTTCGACGACCGGTACGTAAGATGAAACCCCGAGTATCGATTACCCGTTCGTTTCGTTATCGGCAAACAACGTTTCGCGTTACACGTCAATTATAAATTCCGCGAGCGCCCGGGACAAATAGCGGCGGCGTGGCCGTAACGACGTACTCCGGTTACAATAGAAGCTACGCTCGAACCGACCGGATTGTTTACCGTACGGGCTCGTCGTAGGTTTCCCGCCGATACGGCACCCACGTTCCCGACGTCGGTGGAAAATCAATAGCCGCGTCGATCGTCTCCCGGCCGTCCGAATTATCGGCCACGTGGCCGTCACGGTTTAGGCGATTGTTCGTCGAGCGTGTGCCGATCGAACGCTGCCCGTATTGGCCGTGCCAGACGCAATAAGACGGACGCGCTTCGGCCGTTAGAAAATCGGGACGCCAAGAACCGTAAAACGAGTCGACCAGAGGATGGGATTCGTAAACATTGACGACCACCCGACGGGAAAGAAAAATGGGGGAAAAAAAACAAAAACGGCGACGAACGTACGAAAACGGACCGATTATTAGCCGTTATAATAAAATCGGGTTACGTGCGCGACGAAAAACCGCCTAATTTACGTTCCGTAAATAAAGCCGACGACGGATTTAACGTATCCGAATCGGGCGAATTGGACGCGGCGTGTTTCGTTTTCTATTCGCGTTTTAATGTTTACCGTTGTCCTTCCCGGCGAACGTCGCGCGGTGTTCCGAGCGGCACGGCGTTGTGCCGACCACGTTTTTCAAATGGCCCGGCCGGTTTACCGAATGACGGCGCCGTATCGAAATTCGTAGCGGCCATCGACCACCGGGCCGCGTAATAAAATATACAAAACGAGCCCGCGCGTATTACCGACGCCCCTCCGTTCACCCGTTGTTTCCACGACGAACCCATCACGGTGCCGTATTAAATTCGATTTGTACGTGTCGGTCGATTGCCGCCGGCGCGTATCTATTATTTACGCCGACGTTTATCGTAAACCGACGCGTTAACCGTAATCTGTACACGAACTGTGAACCGTACACGGGCGTTTTGTGTAAACGCGCGCCGGCACCGTCACGACCATGCGGGCCACACGTACGCGCTAAAATCGGTGCCGGGGCGTTCACGGATTTTCGTTTACGAGCGCGTTCGATTTTCGCGCCGACGACGGCTCGCTAACGAATATAGGGAGGGAAAAACGTCGTCGTTCCACGAAATATATCCTCCCCACCCGAATACGATTCTCGTTCGTCGGAATTCTCGGCGCGAAAATCGCGAACCGTCCGCCGACTTTCCGTTATTTCAACGCGGCCGATTTCGCGGTAATTACCGCGCGTCGATATTCTCCACCGGCCAATTATATACCGTGGCGTATTTGTTCCGAAAATAACTACACGCTCGACGTTGGGCTGTACGCACACGCACAATACATTCGTGGCCCCGGGCCGGAGGATCCGTAGACTGTGGCGGGCGGGCGGTGTAAGGGGAATAGGTTAACAATCCCGCGAACGATCCGGAAAAGACGCGTTCCGTCAGCGAGAGACGCGCCACACCGTCGTCGTCGTCGTCGTCATAACGTGACGCGTTATATATTAACGGCTCCGTTTCTCTTTCGCCGGTTTCCTCCCCTCCAACACGTCGTCACACAGGCATGGGGGGGAGACAAATCGGCTTGTACCGCCCGCGGCCACCGACCGCGACGACGATCGTCGTCATCTCACCTGTTCCCTCTTTTCCTTCCCTTTTTTTTTTCCCCGTTTTCGATTATTAGTTATCGCGATAACGCCGCGGTGATACGATCCCCTCCGCTATTCGTCATCGAATCGCCGCCGTGGCCGGCGCGCATCTTTCCCACCCGAGACCCAAAGTAAGAAGTGGCGCTGTGGCCGCCGGCAACCGGTTTCACTGTATATTATTATTATACACGTTCTCATATTTATAAATATATATATATATACACACACACACACACACGTTAGGTATATAGTTGGCATACCATAGCTGCTATTCCACGCAACACAGTGTAAATTCCCCCCTACTCCACCGCGTGCACGTACCACCGATAGTATTTTCTTTCAGTCACGCGCCGCGCACTGCACCGCTCGTATACGTTATATACGTGCGTATTCGACGCGACCGCGTTTATTTATAAACACAATACGTACGATTCGTTTTTTCGTCGTATCGGTTGTAAATCACATCCGTCGTCGCCGCCGCCGCCGCCGCTCGTATCGTCTATACGAACGTACCCGTGTCCTTACGCCGTCACGTAGGCGCGCGCGTACACGTCGGTCGGACACGATACGCCGCCCGTACGGTATAACAACGACACAGCGGACCGGCGGTTTTCGATTTCCGATGGGCCGTCGCGACCCGTTCGTTTCGGCACTTGTTCGTGAGCTCCGCGCGAAACCGTTACCGTCGAGATCGTACGCGGCGGAGGGGCCCGCCCGCCCGCCGTCGGGCTGGTGTCGATAAGCGGCCGATGGTACCCGGTACCCGTGATAACCGACCGTCGGGAAAATAGCGCGTACGCGAGGGCGCGGGACGAACCGACTCCGGCGGAGGATTCGGCGGCTGTTAAACGGGCGGCGTGTGTACGTGCGTTTGTTTGTTTGTTTTGCAGACCGCGACGAAACGTTCTCGTGAGCGGCGATATTAGACGAGACAACAAAGGGCCGAAAAACGGACGAGAAATGGCTTGGATCAATGCCGAAGCCAAGTCGAAAAACGATACGACGCGGACGCCCTTCTCAGTCGTAAGTCTTACATACGGCCGTTATTGTTGAAAAGTAATTAACCGACGGTTTTTTACGAGTTTCGCGCACAATCGCGCGAATGGCTTTCGGTTCCTTAACCGCTTGTAATTGCCGCCGCTAATTGATCGTAATACGGGACCCGACGACGCGCGCGGTGACGTATTGCCAACTTAAATTGATAGATACTGCGCGTATTCTTTTTTTACCTTGATTCGCCATTATTTTTTTTTTAAACGCGACCGCTTAATTATCATCCGATAGTAATAATAATAATAATAATAATAATATCGCGTACATTGTTCTACGCCTGTAAACTAATTACCCAAGGTCTCCTGTCGTCTGCGGCACGGTTAAGTACGTACGCAGCTAGTTAGATCGCGTAACTTGCGTAAAACGTCGCGAACGATTGACGAAATTTCGAGAGAAAAAAAAAAGAAAACCGAAACGGCCGATTAAAAATCCACACGCCCGTGTGTCTGGATAGAATCGATAAGCCGTATATTCGTTTTATCGTTGAAAATCAACACATGTGAAAGACCTTACATAATCGGCAAATTGGCGCGCGCATATATATATATATATATACACACACGTACATGTATATCTATATAATAGTATAAACGTTAAAAATGTCTCTAATCAGTACGTTAATTACCGGCCTCTAAGATGCTAATGGACAATTTTTATGCCAGTCGAAACCTTTTATATATTCGTCGCGGACGTGCGTGTTTCGTTCCGCGCGCTTCACGACCGGCGCGCGAATAATAATCGTTCGTTTTTTTCGTTTTTTCCCACTTCCTATTTTCCGATTATTTTACGTTCGTTTCATTCCTCCGCCGCTCGATGCACACGCCGTCTATATTATTATTACGTACGTACGTTTTCGTCGGTCATGAAACCACGCGCGCGGCGCCGCGTCCCTAGATATTCGAAACCGATTTTGCCCGTCGGGCGTTTCGCGCCAACAGCCGGCCAACAAACACGCCGAGATAGTACCGCGCGCCGTCGCCCGAGGACCGACGCGACGTTTTAACGATGGCGGCAGTCACGAGGCACGGGGGTAACTAAAACATCGTCGGCCGTTTCGTCGCGAATTTCGTATTTATTTATTAAGGCGGTCCGTTCGGTTGACAAATACAACGAAAATACGTCGAAAGGTTAGAAATTAACTCGAAATCGCTCGACTTGCCGGAAGAGACAAAAAAAAAAACCTTTCTCCCCCCCCGCGACGCCCTCGTACATTTCGATATTATTGTCGTCGGTAAATAGGCCGAAAATGGGCAGGGGGGAGGGGTTTGATGTCAATTTCGTTACGAGGAGCGCCGGTTTTTTTAATTTTCGCCCGTTGAAAATCGCGAACGTTTCGCGATCGCGATTTCCCGACGAGTTTGCGTCACGCGAAAACGACTATTTTATCGTTCCGTATACGTTACGGTAACAATAGAGCTCGTTCGAATTGTGGAATTCGTCGATAAATTTCTGAACACGTAACGGTTATCTCTCGTCGTTTCCGGCCAACGTTAATAAAACGAAAAAATCGGGGATCACTCGGCCGGGGGGATTTTTTTCATAATAACGCGACCGGTTTTTGTTTATTAATCGTTCTGAAATTGTCGGAAGACGTCGAAAATGAGAGAAAAAAAAAAACGAAAAGTCCGACAAACGATTATAAATTTTATTTTCGATAATATCGTAAAGTTTCGATAAACTATTATAAACATTAACAACCTCGAATTCGTAATTACGAATCGTATTAAACGATCGGTGACGAATCAACGGGTTTAACTTTTTAATTCGTTTAATTTATCTACAGTAGTAAATATTTATTTCGATATCGACTAACCGTTGCGTCGCCTTTGTAACCTGTGTATATATTTAGGTAACGAAAACGTATGCCGTATGGGACGAAACGAGTAGTCCGACTTTAATAACTGTTTACGAGACGTTTAACCGACGATTGCCAAAAAAATGTCGCCTTTGCGTACGCAAACAAGGGAGGGAACACAATGGTTCCTGTCGATCGGTTAGTAACGGGTAAATAAACACGTAATCGTTTCGAAAAATGCGCGTCAATATTTTCGACCGAGTCCGCCGCAATCGCCGCGGGATGGCCATCGAAAACAAACCGCCGGATTTTCGCGCGTTCCGTCGACCCTATAGCGTACACGATTGCTACTATGCGCCGTCCCGAACGTGTCGCTATTAAGTAGAACAAAGAAAACGCGCCAAGCGCCGAAAGTCTCGCGCGTACGTTTCCTTTCTATTTAGCGAGCCCGTTTGTATTGTACGCTCGTTAAAACATAATACGTCGTCGTTAACACGTTTTTATACACTTAACTAAAATAAATAACACGAAATCGGCAGTTTCCAAGGTTATGGCGCGTTTTTTTTTTTTTTTTCAAACCGAATTAAAAACGAATCGCGTTTAATTATTATAATTCGCCGAAACGAACTTACGTAATACGATTATTGTAGTGCTATAACGGTACGTTTACAACGTGTATATATATATATATATATATGACAACGCGCTCGAAAGCGCGCGGTTTTTTTCGAAAACGACGACTCAATTACTGTGCTCCGTATTCTTCTTGTAGGTACAAACTGTTTAAACGGGAAATTGAACCACACGCGTAGTTTTCGGTACGAAACGAGCGCGCGCGTTACAAATATTATATATAAAAAACGGATTACCTTGGCAAAGGTATTCGACGACAAAAATAATACGCGTTATTGGCGTTTTAGCCGTTTAGCGAGAGCGAACAATCGCGCTTTTGTCGCCGGCAAATTCGAGAATACACTCCCGTTTTGTATACAATTTAGGCGCGCTACCGGACTGGGCTTCGCCGTCCGCGTACAACCAATCGTACATATATATATATAACGAATGACCACCACCGGGTAATTGTTGACAAAAACGCGCGCGGCATACGCTCGTTCGATTATTATTCGCTCGCGCGTACGTAAAAAATACGTATTTCGCGTTCGCCGGCGCTGAAAAATGTATTTAATGGGTATAGATTAACGTCGCGCGTTAAAAAATGGTTACGACGGAGTTACGAGGGGACCCGATAACGCAGCTTTCTATGCAAGCCGTTTATCACGAACTGAGAAATTGCTCGATAAAATATTCCGACCTCTATAAACCGCTTACGGTTCCGATCCCGCGCGCGTATCGCTTGTATGTATGTATATATATATATTTATCGTATACACCGCGTTCGTTTTACGATAAAATCCGTCGACAATTTCTGGTCGTTTAACGTAATGTCGCCGCCGCCCAACACCACCAGCCCCCGGACTCGGCGAGACATTCGCGTTTACAATTCAGGCGTTCTCCGGGGCCGTCGAAATCGAAATATCGTCCCGGAAATTCGTTAACGCGACGGCGATAATTATTGTCCACGATCCCGATCGCTCCGTATGCGCGCGCCCGTATGGGACTAGTAACAATACATACGTATCCTGTATCGATAGCGACCAATCGTAATTACGATCGACGAAACGATTTTTTATAAAAAAAAAAAAACGGGAGTTGAAATATTACGGGGCAATTTTTTACGCCAATCTCGTTTTCTTCTCCCAAAACTACGTGTGTGTATGTGTGTGTGTGTGTGTGTGTGTGTGTGTGTGTGCGCGCGCGCGTGCTTGTTAATTTTACGCGTGTTTTTTATATAGTTTTTTTTTATTCAAATATATACGCGAGACAACCTTTTCATAGCCTCTACGAAACGCTTCGCGGCGGATTTCGATAAATCGTAGTTATCGATTATATAATTTTTTTCCCGTACGTACGAATTACGTACCTGAAAAACGTCCGACAATAAGCCGAGCCGATTTTTTCGTGAATTTATCGCTCGAGTTTATGCGTGTACATATTAAACGACAATTCGTACGTTTGGCGTAAACAAAACTACGTACGATTAATTAGCGAGTTTAACGTTTCCGCCGATTCGGAACTCTTCTCGTTTATCTTTATGGAGGGAAAATTCTACCGGCGTAAATTTACTACCGGAAGTGTACTCGGTAAACGTTCAAAGCGGCCGAGCGTGTAAATATCGCGCTCGTCGCAACGCTAATTCCTCCGGAATAAAATACTTAACGAAATCTAATACGTAACTTGGCTTCGCGTACTTAACCGCCGAATTTCGATACGGTGTGTTACCCGATCTACGTCTTATTACGTCTCCGAGTCAGTTAATTGCCGAATTCCGATTATGTTGTACAAATACAGCGTGGTACTTCGGACACGTACGGTTCTCATACGGCGCAACAACACGCTTTCGTGTACACAGCGGTTCGTGAGTGTGGACATTGTTGTACGAAATGTTAACGACACGAAAATAAAAATCTATTAACGAAATAAGGGACGGGTACACGCTTATTTACGTATGATTATTGTTCGAAACCTTATCTTCTATTCAAACGTAATCGTAAAAATGCGTACGTACGCGAAAATAAAAATTCGCGCGGTTTTTTTTGTCGTAATTTACGCGAACGTTGTCGTTTCGCTGGTTATAAAAACGAGTTCCGTATCTCGTTCGTATAATATGTTCCCGCGGCGTACTCTTCTCAAAACGGAACGCAAAGAAATCCTTCGGGAACTTTAATTGTCCGATACCATTCTTTGTTCGGCGTCTCGTTTTTTTAAAAGAAATATGCCCGCCTGCGCGTGTTACGGATCTTAAACTTTGCGGCGAACCGACCGCGTTTCATTTCGTATGTCGCCCCCAAATGTTATACGAAAATTTAAATAACGTTAACACAAACGTTCTCAACGTTGACACGATACACTACTCGCGGTCAACGCGTTATTGGACGAGTGCAGTAAGTTTATCAAAATATCGGAAACGCGACCGACGTAATGCTTTCGAACGTCCGGCTATTTCCACGTTTGTTTCCCTCGGCGATTACAATTATTTTAAAACGTGTCGTAAATACTTTTTTTTTTTAAAAACCTAAAAAACCGTTTCGCGAACCGTTTAAAGACGCCTTATACAATTTAACAGTTGCCGTCCGTACGTTACTAGATAATGCATTATGCCGTTCGTAGGGTCTATCGACTATTTTGGCCAAACGCAGTCTTGCTTTGACGTTATTACAAAAAAACAAAATTAATAAAAATCATCTTATTCGAACGATTAAAAATTAGATACGTTGAAAAAATCTTCCTAGTCAGCTTAACTGTGTGTCGACATATTTCTTTAGAGAAAATTCTAAAGAGTCGTTTCTCTCACTCTCTCTCTCTCTGTGTCCCTCTCTCTCTCTGTCCTACTCTCTTTGTTCGTTTCTCTCTTTTTCTCACACACACACACACACACATACATGCACTCACTCTATCTCTTTCTCTTTACGATAAAAATCACCGAAGTCCACAGAGAACTCCAATTAAATCACGCGGGAATGATATTGTATTTTTCTACATTTGATTATCGTTAGATAATATCGCAAAAACAAGTACACGAAATTCGTTTAAATACATATAACTGTTGTTACGACACACACACTGTACCTACCTAGGCTGATAAACAATATGTACCGTCTTATCAGCAGCTTCTAAACAGTTCACGACTAGAATTTTTTCATTTTTTTTTTTTCGTCTCGCACATACGTATATAGAAAGAACCCCGACTATATGCGCGCGCGCGCGTGTGTATTAGTTGTATTATTGTTGTATTTATATGTGCCGTATATCCTTGTAACGTAACGTTATCATGTGTCGCGCGCATTCTACGCGGTGGAACTAACGCGCGGTTCGTGTGTCCGCCTGTTTGTGCAGGACATGCCCATCACCGAAGACCAAGTGGCCGAACTGTACGGTGAAGGCGCTCGTATTCACAGTGTACATCACCGGGCCAAGCCGGAGCAGTCCGTGTTCGCGTCCAGCATGTCGTCGACCGCGTCCGTGGACACCACCGTGGGCTCGACCGCGGCGCTCATACACAGCCACGCGGCGAAAGTGAAGAAGAAGAAGTACGCGTTCCTCAGGCAGGGCCACCATCAGCAGGTGGCGGCGGCGGCGGCGGCGGCGGCGGTGGTGGTCAACGGTAACGGGTACATAACGGGCCGCCGGGACGTCGGGGTGCACCACGGGCAAAAGAACCTGTTGCTCGCCACGCCCAACGTGCCGAACTTTATCGATCAGATGCGCAAGAAGAAACAGGCCATCGACCAGGTGTCCGCGAAACGGCTGAGCAGCGACGACGACGACGACGACGACGACGACAACAACGACGACGACGAGGACGATTACGACGAGGACGACGACGACATGTTCCCGGACCTGAAGGCATCCGCCAAAATCCGGACGCCACAGGACACATACGTGCCGCAGGTAAACAACGGACCGTAGCAAATACGCGCGCTAGTGTTCGTATTATTTATACGCGCTTAAGCCGGGGGACGTCGTTATTTTCGGCCAAAGAACCGTTAAACGTCCTTTAGAACGCCGTAATTCTTTCATCGGTCGCCGAGAGTGGGGAAATAGGGTCCCCCTACTATCGTCAATCGCTTCACTTACCCCGTGAAGGGTAGCGATTGTCGACAGTTTTTTCGTTATCAATTCCGTCGTCTGAATAGTAACGTAATATATATATATATCATTTAATTGGGCCCGAAGAAAACGCCGCGTTTGCGTACGATTGGGAACGACCTCGTTCCGACTATCAATTAATTCGAATTCGACGTATAATCAATACGGGTTTCCGTCGGACGGCCGCGACGTCGTTAATTCCTCGTGCAGTCGTCTCGGTGTTTCTCGTTTGCCCGTCGCCGTCGTCGTTTCGCGTGTTCGTCGGACAACACTATGGCCCAACAGTTTAATAGAACCATGTCGTTGAGAACCTGGCCGTCCATGTACGGCGATTACGAATTTCACGACGACGACGACGACGACGAGAGCCAGGGCGCGAAAGTCAATTGGGAACAGGTAAAATACGTATGGCGAATAGCGAAAAGTTCGACGGCCGGGATGTATGTTGTAATTCGCGCGGCACGGTAATTATGTTCCGCGCGTTGGTCGCCGGAAGCGGTGCTCTATTATCCCCGGACCCGAACGGTTTTAGATCCGTCGGACGGGATTTCGGACCGTTCCGGGTTCCGGCCGACATTCGGTTCCGTTTTCGTTTTATTTCGTTTCACGAATGGCGACCCGGACCTTACCGGAACACGACCGCAACACGCGCGTATATCGTTTGCACTCGTAGCCGTATTACAATTTCGGACGTGTCGAAAACGCGTGTTTCCGACGCGCCGATTTTCGGGCCGACGCGTGTGTTCGGCACAACGCGCTCGTTTCGGCCGACTCTCTGCGCACCAACAGCGAAGTAATCGTGATGTCGAAACGGGCGGCCTTCGCCGGACACATCGTTTAAACGCGGCGCGGCCCCCGGGGACACGTTCGATCGGACGAGTACATATTCGCCAATACGTTTCAAACGTTTTTGGCGCGTCCCGAAATATTACCACGGCGTACGGTTTTCGCCAAATCGAACCGGGCGATTTGGTTCAGTGTTTTTGTTTCGCCGCCGCGTTCTTCGTTCCTATTACTTTTCATAAAGCTATTTCGACGTAATATTACCGTAAATAACGATAAACAATTTTAGTTTAGTTCGACTTTCTACAATTAAGTTATCGGAAATATACTACGATATTATTTTCGTTATCCGACGAATATTATTGTTTTTTTTTTTTTTTTTTTTTACTATTCGTCGGACGTCATTTAACGAGAAATAATTTTAAGAATCGTAATCGCGTCACTCGCGTTAACGCCGTTATACGATTTCACTGTAAATTACCTATCAGTTCGTGGCCTCCGTTTTTTTTTAATAATTACCGTCGTTCGAGATATATACGTATAATATTTTTGAGTCCGTATACAATGCGTTCGGTTAAAAAAGCTAAATACGTAGGCGCGTCTTGAACGGATTTCCACCGTTGCCGATTATGTTTTTTTTTACCGCGCTAACAAATACTGCGCTCGCCACGGAAACGGTCATTAATTATAAGCGTTAAATCGGTTTTTGATCAACGCGCGCGCGACTCGTTCGACGACGGATTAGATTCGTTTTCATGGATACCGTAGTCGCGGTCGGAGCGTTTTTTTTTTTTCGTAAAAAAAGCTTCGTCAATTTCGAAACGAACGCCGTACTAAGAAGAATCGACGCGTGTTTCGAACGATTTAGGCGTTTTTGTCCGTGTGTTTATATTATAGGCGTTGTAATGCGCGCGAGGACCGATGAGGGGCCGACGGCGTGGACGAATATAAGTATTCGTTTCCCCGTACGGGCGTTCAATTTTCGTTTATACGCCGGTAACTGGTCGACGGGCGTTTCGCGATTTCGCGCGGGACGTGAACGATTTCGCAACGCGCTCCTCGGTGAACCAATCGCGTTATATTCGGTCCGCGTAAAACGTACGTCCATACGATTGCACGTACACCGCCGAACCAATGACGACAACTAACCCCGACGCGAACTAGCGCGAGATAACTTCGCGTATAATGGCCAAGGGGCTCCTACAATTCGATTATACGGTGCCGGCGATTCGCTATATCGTCCGATTGGGCGGGCGTACCGCGGCAAACTACTCGGGCGGATATTGTTTTTCGTTTCGTGAACGAGTGCGAAGCTCGGGTCGAACTCCTCCTAAACGGTCTCTCTACATAAGGGAGACGCATTGGGGGGGGGGAGGAGGGAAATTCGTCGAGCCCGTCTTTCCCGGTACGAAAGAAAAACGCGATTAAATATCGTACGACGTGTCGGTTCGGCCTATCGTTAATGATCCTCGTACCGTAAGTGCGAAACGAACGGAATAAAAACGTTTTCGAATACGCCCGTTCCCCAAGTCGCGTATTGCGCGCACGGATAATACGCCCCGTTTTCTGTCCGCCCGACCATGGCGACACAATAATAATAACCGCCAGGACGCGTTTAATCGACTTGATTAATCGCTTAGTAACCTTATCGGTCCGATAAGGTCCGCGCGGTTTTATTTATTGTTTCTCGTTTACGTTTTCAAACGGCGAATTCTCTCGGTATCCGTCGGTCGAATAGCGTACGCGGTAAACGAACTCGGTGGGTGCCGTCGGAAACGGCGGCCGAAGAAGTCGACGTTTTTGATACGTTCGTCGTTCGTTCCGTGTTTTGTGTAATGCGTCCGAACGCGCGCGTCCTCTTACGGCGATAGAAAAACTCGACAAATCCGTATAAAAATATACGCGCCATTGGATGTACACCCACGTGCGCGACTGTAATTATACTCGGGCGTATATTGTGTTTATTTTTACACGCGGAAGAAGACCCCCCGGCGGCGGCCTAATTTATTCGCACGCGCTTGGAATAACTGTCGTCCCGGCATTGACACGTCGTCGAAATTCGAACGCGACGGCCGGTGGGTTCCCTCGAACGGTCGGTGGAACGCAACACGGTCGTACGTCGTGCACCGTTTGTTTGCCTACGCGGCCGGCGCGACGATACCGAACGACGGTCGGGAAGGATCGCCGCCGCGACCTTGGGCCGTGTACTCGCTTTTTTATACGTAAGTCGCGTCCGTAACGTTTCGTGAATCTTTATTGGGGCAATCGTCTCGGGGACGTTGGCCGTGTACGACGAGGCGGTCGCGTGACGGGAATGTAAATTTACTACGCGGGCGGGCAAGGTTGGCCACGCGGCGCCCGTACGTGCTACGAAAATATAAAAATAATCGAAAACCTCGGAAAAACGATCGGCGGTCGGACAATAGCGATTGGTCGGCGGGCTACGGCCGGTCGAGTTATATTGTACCGCGGCCATATAGTACAACGCGCGTCGCAGTAGCGGAGGACCTTGACCTCGCAATTGACCCTTCGCCGGTGGGTAATTAAAACAAAAACGAAACGGAGACTTTCCGTCCGGCCGCGTTTTGTATTTTCGTTATATTTACGTCCGTATACCCTACGCGGTGACTGCCGATCGGTCGGTATTAATTGTTCCCGAAACGCCGCGATTCGTACGACGAGTACGTTATCCTTCCAATTGAACGGCGGCAAACCCGTGACACCAAGGGTCCCGCGACGGTAAATAGTCGTCCGGCCGTATTGGTTTTCGTCGTTTCCGTTCTCGCGCTAATACCGTAACGGGCGCGTCTCCGTAGACGTTTACCGACGTACGTTCGCAATTGTACCCGCCCGTTCTGGGTACGGTTTTTTTTGTTTTTTTTCGAAAAAATATACGGCCGTTTCAGAAACCCGACGACCGGGACACGCCGCCGGATACGGAGCCCGAGTCCGTTGTTTTATCGTGGAATCCGGTCGAATCGTTTGCGAATTCGTTTTTTACGTCGCGGTACACGATAACGGCCTAAACGATTTCTGTCGTTTATCACCGCGATATCTCCCACCCCTCCCACCGGTATATATTTTCGTTCCGGAAGTAAATTGTTCAATCGCGACACTCGTGTCCCTAATTGCTACGCGTACGTGACGGTACAGCGAATACGTGTGCCGTACGTGCAACGACGTACGGCGTAGATTAGAGGCGGCGAGGAAACCATGTACGTCGTACGACGAAAGGTATACCTCGTATATTATTTTTCGCCACCGTTGGCGGCGTGGACGGATCGATCGCGTTTCCGAAATCGTCGTGCAATTGTGGTGACAACCGGCGATCGTTCGGCGTAACCGTTCGTCGTTAATAATAGCTCCCCCGTGCGTGTACGCGTACGGGCGCCTCCCCACGTTTTCGAAATTTCCAAAGTTTTTCACGATAATTTCTCGTGTACGTCGATCGAACGTCTATATAGAGACGTTGTATAGGAAAACCGTGCGACGGTAACTTATTATTGTGTAGCTCGTTTAAAAATGTATATATATATATAAAATACATATATATATATATATACGCCGCGCACGGTACAATTTTAAACTCGATCGACGTACGAAACAAAAACCGAACAAAATACCGTCTTCTTTTCCGGCCATATTTCGCTTGTCCGAAAACACGTCCTCGACCACGTGTTCTATGCGTAATATGTCGCTAGTTCTGCGGAACTAAACGCGTACGAACAAAACGGAACGCCGACGAATATCGTCGATTTATTTCGTAAATTCGCGACCGTTCGGCGGGTGGACGCCGTAACGGGAAATATCGGCCGCTTTGTTTACGAATACGGAACCGTTTTAGCCGTAGCGGTTTGTTTTTTTATAACCGACGGAAACCTCGGTCGACGAGGTTTCCGCGACGAATGTCAGACCGCGCGCGCGCTCGTTTCCCGAACCGTTTTACGAAATTGTAGTACGACGCGCGTACCTAACCAACCTGACCCGAGTGTTTACAAATCGCTCGTCGCCCGTTTAAACCGATACGTAAACACGCACGACGTTCTCCCGGCAATTTCGTCCGTGTCGTATTTACGGCGCGTAATTCGCATCCGGCGTCAGTCAGTTGTTTGGCCCGCGACCACTCGCGTTTATATAATCCCTATCGGGCGACGAACGGGTTCGTCGAATTTCTCGTGCCAGTCCCGTCGTTTCTAAATCGTAATAGCCCGGGCGTAGTATTCCGAAAAAAAAAACATAACCTAACCCGACCTACACGTACACCGGTTAGGTGGAACGTAGTGAAACGCGGTTATCCAATTATTATTTTGCGACGGTAAATTCGAATCGTCCCGTCATCGACACCGGGTCTTAAAACGATCATCGTCCGTACCAACGCATCGCGGTAGGGGAAATGCGGGGAAGTATTCGCGGAACCCCTTCGCCATAGTAGTTGGACCGTGTATGTTCGGGCGCGAAACGTTTTTTTTTTTTTTTTTTTTTTTTTGGGGGGGG